>DWHP01007023.1:0-11143 GCA_018247895.1 Parnassius honrathi
TTCATAAATACTAGTTCTAACCCATAAGGCACCTTTTTATCGCTATTACGAAAAGAAAATAGAAAAAAAAATTTCGGCCCACCCTACTACATAGCCCAACTTCTTGACTCAAAGTTGACGAGCTTTAGGGAATCCTTCTTCTGTGATATGAAATCATTCATCAAAAGTGAAATAAACGCTGCTATGAAAAAACAAAACAAGAATTCATTGAAACGACGGATTTTTTGTTGTCAGAAAATAAAGATATAAAAGCGTCTCTATC
Organism: Parnassius honrathi; assembly: GCA_018247895.1. Taxonomy (NCBI): domain Eukaryota; kingdom Metazoa; phylum Arthropoda; class Insecta; order Lepidoptera; family Papilionidae; genus Parnassius; species Parnassius honrathi. The sequence continues at coordinate 263 of DWHP01007023.1, forward strand.
AGTTGTTGAATCTCACATCAGCGTCCTAGAGAAACTAAATTGCGATTTCCTGAAAAATATCACTTATTTGCAAAATCGTTTGGCGTCTATGGAAAAAGTTTTGCGAAGCTGCATTGTTGAAATACAGGCTGTCCCTTAAAAGCGTAGTGAAAACGTACTTGCGATGGTGAAAAAGCTTTATAAAATCGTAAACTTACAAACCAATGATGATTAAATCAGCTCTTGTCGTAGAGTTGCTAATTTACCATCTACTTCTGCAAGCCGTCCACGCAATATTCTAGTGAGCTTTACATCTACTCGTTATACATCTGAAAAGATGATACGTCATCGGTTATACATGTAAAAGATAAGGATTCCCTATTGAAGCTGTCATCCTAAGTTATGTGTTCATAGTTCTTGTGTTTTGCAATACTAATTTTAAGCTTAAATTCTAAAAAAAACGCATGTGCTCTAAACCTTCCGAGTTTTATTTAGATTTATTAAATAACGACTATGGTGTGTGTAATGAGTAATTTTTCGATGAATGCTACAACGCTTGTCTTAAAGATAGATGTGATTGCGTGTACACCAATCACAAAAATTAAGGAGCGGGTATTATTCTTGCTGTAAAAAAATGTTTTAATGTCATGCATTGCGGAACCTGGGACAGTGACTACGATGATCTTTGGATATCTGTACTCCTTATTGATAATTACGCGATGACGATAAACCTCTGTGTTTGTTACTTGCCTGCATATTTGCACCTTGCATTTTGAAAAATTTATAGGTCATGATCATAGTGTTGTTTTAAATAATGATGAACTTTGGTCTTTCTGTATCGTAGGCGATTTTAATAACCCTAACATTAACTGAAATAAGCTAAAAGTTCAAAAAGATTACTACTCCTTGGGGTTAAGTGAAAAAGCTTACGATTTGCTTAATATGATGGCTCTATGTAGCTTTAAACAGCTTGATTTCTTAACAAACTGTAATAACCGAACGTTAGATTTAATTTTGGAAAATTTCGATGATGTGTATGTGAATGCGGTACTACCTATAATGAAAATCTGATAGACATCTTGCTTGAACATATCCATTAGTCACAAGCAAGCACTTAAACCCATCAGGCATAATCCAGTTAGTTTAAAATTTCTATAAATGCAACATTATAAAGATAAAAAATCATTTAGTTAATAAAAATTGGCAACATCTTTTGGCTGAGGAGAATGTAGATAATGCAGTTGAAATATTTTACCAAGAATTAAATAAACCTATTTTTATTTATACACCCTTGCAGAAAAGTCTATACAGAGTCAGTACAGTACCTACCCGGTATATCGAAGTGCTGAATTGTTTCTACAGTAGGGCTGGCTATCCGAGTACAGAACCAGTGTACGAAACCTGCCCAACTGCAGAGAGGTGTAAGGCAGGGTGACCTTATATCCCCGAAACTCTTCACTGGTGCGTTGGAAGACGTTTTCAAGCTGGACAGTACTGCAAAAGATACGGTATTAACATCAATGGCGAGTACATCACTTTCCTTTGATTTGCCGACGATATAGTCCTTATGGCAGAATCGCTGGAGGACCTAAGCACTACGCTCAATGACCTCAATAGTGTCTACCAACGAATAGGTCTTAAGATGAACAAGGACAAAACAAAGATTACACTTAATGTCTATGTCAAACCTATGCCAGTAGTTGTTGGGAGCGCTTAGTTCGAAGTTGTTGACGAGTACGTTTACCTGGAATAAATAGCCCGGCTAGGTAAGTCCAACATCGACCGAGAATTCAATCGACAACAACAACTCCTCGGGGCAAGCCGAACAACATGATCAAGGTGAATCCTGCCACGTTATCCGTGAATTTCTGCAATATCAAGTGACTTTACTCTAACTTAAACGCTATCCACTACCATCTCGAGACGGGGAGGCCGGCTCTGCTCTTTCTGGCCGAGACGCAGATGTCCTCTCCGGCTGCTGCTTCGTATCTGTCCTACACGGGGTACAAACTGGAACACTCCTTTAGGCCTCGCGCTGGAGTTTGCGAATACGTCAGAGAGGACATCTATTCGACGCCTTGGCAGTTTTAAAGGTTCGGACCTGTTCATCCCTTGGCTTCGCGTTGAATAGAATAGAATCATTTTTTATTCAATATAAATTACAAGTAATTCTTATCGAGAGTCAATATTTTTTTAGCGTAGACAGCGACGACCATCCGCGCATCTACGGGTGTCTCCGTAGGTCCTATAGCGGTAATTCCGTAATAGACCGTATCTTAGATTACGTCCAAATGGCTACAGATTCGTTGCTACAGCAGATCACCTCCGCAGAGATCGCGATTCTCGGCTATTTTAACGCCTACCACGCCGATTGGCTTGGTTCACGTTCAACCGATCATGCAGGGAGATCTGTTCATGCTTTGGCTTGGCATATGGTCTGACACAACCGGTTACTCCGCCCACGCGGATTCCAGATGTGAAGGATCATGCACCTTCTCTGTTGGACCTTCTGCTGACCTCTCATCCGGACGGATATCAGATTTCCGTCGACACTACTTTAGGCTTCTCGGACGATTGTTTTGTCCGGAGTGTGCCACTCACGCTGAAATCGCGGTTGCAATCTGCAGGCCGCCGCCCTGTTTGGCACTATAGGTCAGTTGATTGGGATACGATGCGGTCTTTCTTTGCATCCTACCCATGGGGGAGGGTTTGATTCTCGCCGGACGATCCCAACGTTGTTGCTGATTCTGTCGCTGATGTGGTACTTCAGGGTATGGAACTTTTTATTCCTTCCTCTGAGGTGTCCATCGCAGGCAAATGTTAGTCATGGTTTGGTCGCTCCTGTAAAAGAGCATGACGATATAAACAGGAGTACTACCAAGCCTGGGCTGACGCATCAACGTCCCGGGATGTAAGCACCAGTACTCTAAAAAAGAAGTATAATTCCGCTTCCAAGTCCTTCAAAAGAGTCATTGTCAACGCAAAGTCAGAGCACATAGGCAGAATTGGCGAGAAACTAGTTCGCCTTCCTTCTGGAACCCGTGCATTCTGTGTCGTACGAATAAGCAGTACTATTATTTATTCTATGGCATAAAGTGGATTAAAAAAGTCAGTAGTTAAAGTTACGGACTATATTACGTTCCACAGCTGGGTACAGGTTTTCTCTTATTTCTGAGAGGGTTATGGAGGAATTTTTATTTATTTATTTACATCCAACTTTTATCTAACATTACAGGTTTCTACCCAATGCGATAGATGAAGCACTATTTACAATCCTATATTACCTATATTACTATATTAACAGATTTACTTTTTTGTATTATGGATAATTAGCTACAGAATTATCCATAATACAAAAAAGTAAATCTGTTTCTCTGTCGATCAGGTTTAATGTTCAAAACGCTCGCGTCACTGGTGCCTCCCGCAGTAAATTAGTGCAACATCTAGGGACGGCCAGTAGGTTTGGCTGACGCCGCCGCTATATGTACCTAGCCGGAATACAAATATTAATATTCTTCAACATACTCTCATTAATAATCCTATCCCAAAGAACCTTAAAAATATATGAAACTAGTCTAAGTTCTCTCCTTACACTGAGCTGATTGTATCCCACCATACCCAGCATCTAACAATGTGGGATATTGTAGTGGGTGTTTCTCCAGCATTCGACTGTACTTCTTCTCATGACTCAGAACTAGTGTGTTGTACAAAGCTATAATAGCTTGCACATTTGTGAAACCGTTGACCGTTCGTAACGTAAAACGTAGAGTTCTGAAAGCCTTTTTACATGTATCAACAATTTATAATATCCTTAAACGTTAAATCAACAAAAAATTTCATTTCTAAATCCCTGACTTGCGTTACCCTAGACATAGGTGTCCTGTCAATGTAAAATGTATACCCTATGGGCTTATATTTGCGCGTGAAAGATATTAAATTAAATTGTAATTGATTACTTTGTTCCATTCAACCTCTATTTATATCGTCTTGGCGACTGTCACAGTCCTCCAAACTACCTATATAAACAAATGCAAATAACAAACATTTTGATTTCTTCACAACATTGGGTAAGTCATTTATCATAATCAAAAACTTCAACGGTCCTAGATTCGACCCCCGACCCAACATGTAAAATATGGTTTTGTCTTATGACCTTCTTAATCTACATATTGTTGCCTATCTGTCATGTAATTAGCAAAAAAATTCAATAAGTGTGGGGTGAAACCAAATTTTGCCATTTTTTAGCAATATGTCATTATTAACCAATTTGTCCGACGCAATGCTCCGTCCTCTACAAAATATTGGTTTATCTAGGTTAGGTCTTCTCACGGTGTTATTCGGTTTATTTAACGACCGAGCAATTTAATTTACCACATTATCACGTGTTTTTTTATAGAAGAGGGGGGCAAACGAGCATGCGAATCACTTGAAAGTGACTACCGGCGCCTATGAACAACCACAACACCAGGGGAATTGTAGGTGCATTATCGGCCATTTAGAAAGAAGCAAAATCTTTTCTTAAAGGGTTTTCCCTGAGACGTATAGGTCCGGAAATATTGTACGTTGTAAACAATTCCACAGAGAAGTTGTACGAGAAAAAAACTTCTAGTGAAACGCACAGTGGTTACAAAACAAGACTTGAAATTTCAATTTACGACTTCTTTCGTGTCAGTGGGGATCGAACCTGGATAGCTAGCATACCGTGACGCTATTAATGCAAAATATATTAGATATCTGTTCATACTCGACGTTTGTCCAACGTTCTTCATCCTAAGCCACAAGGAGACAAGAGAAGAAATAGTAGCTACTTTTAGAACAGTATACGTTCAGGATGTGAGGCATTCCATCTTAGTTCTCAGAGGTGATAACACACCTGTATAATTATTAGCTAAATTTACGTGATAAGTTCCGTTATATTATTATTATATTGCGATGTTTAACTGCACAGACGCGCACAGAATATTAGCGTAAGATAATACAAAGATGTTGTGCAACGCTGCAGCTATATTATTTTTCTAGCACGAGTGGGTCAACAACAACAAAATATAGCAGCATAAAGCTGTTGTGTTTCGCATCGTGAGTGTAGGGAACCGGAGCGACTTTTGCTGGAAATGATTCTTAATTGAAGATAAATTTAGATAGATGTCTATGGGCAACAACATCCACTTTCCATCGGGTGCACTGTGTGCTCGTTTGCCAACCGTTTGATTTTTTTAAATAATGTGGAGCTTTCGATTATTCAGCAGTTGTCGCCGTAGTAAAAAATCAGCCCAAGAAATATGATCATGTTCCTATTGTAAATATGGATCAATTTGCTTTTTAGCTATATTGAAAAAACTGAATTTAAAACTTTTTTTTTTCTTTAGATCTTTAGTATAAAGTGGTAATATTTAATCACGTGTTATGCTTATAATCCTCAAGAATTTGTGTATTAATTTGGTATAATATAACTATCCTGTATAATATAACTATCCTGTATAATATAACATAAAATAGATAGCCTTTTACAGATAAAAAGGCATTGTATTTTATGCGGTGTTGTTTAATCGAGAGTAAATGTAGGTGTCTATAGACCACAGCATTAATTTACCATTCGGGAGAAAGAGTGTTTGTTAGTTAGCCCTAATTCTATCAGTATATTTTAATGTTTGTTTACACATATTTATAATTTTCTTTTATTTACAATTTTGAACGTGATAGAGCCACGATGCGACTATTTTATAGTTGTAGCACGAATGGATCGGCTCAATCGGAGCAGGACCACGCTCTGTCAGAATATCAGCGTAAAACAGCAGCGTAATGCTACTGTGTTTCGTATGGTGAGTTTAAAGGATGGGAGACCCTTTTTAATGGAATCGAGGTATTCCATATTAGTCCCGAGGGCTGAAAACACACTTGCATTTTGATTCTTAGTTGAAGATAAATGAGAATGGCTATGGGTCACAGCGTTCAGTTACGATCACGTGGACTGTATGCTTGTTTGTCATCCAATGCTATAAAAAAACTTTATTCAACCCAACCAATTGGGAATACTCTTCAGTTCTTCTTCTAAAAATCTTAAAAATCTTCAATTGGGAATACCTCATATAGTGATATTTGTTCATCGCAGTTGATTAATCGCTACATTATCCTCTTAAAAAAGAAAAGAGGCCTGTTCCCAACAGAGGAATGAGTATAGGCTGTAAATTTACACTACTTTTCTTTGTGTATCGTGAATAGAATTTTTTTAACCCCGATAAGAATCAAAATGCAGATGCGTTGTCACACTTAAAGAGTAAGATCGAATGCCTCGTCCCCAGTAAAAAAAATTCTCCACGTCTTTACACTCACCATACAAAACACAGCACCATTAAGCTGCTATTTACGCTGGTAATCTGTAAGAACGTGATCCTTCCGCGGTTGAGCCGACCCTTTCATAATATAGCTGCAGTATGGCTCTACCACTTACAAAATACTTTGAATTTACAAATCAATGTAAATCAAATCATTAGATATTGTTATTGTCTTACTCGCACAACACGTGTATCTTGCTAATAAAGTAACGTTTGATATCCTGCTATTGACAGCAATACGATCAGTAATATCAAATCCAATCACTGCTTTGTCAAAGCTGTTTCGTGTATATACAAGACTGATCGTTAGTCAGGACGCCTCCAAACGCGCCAATCAATGCATGTATATCGGCTGGGCGACGTCTGCCATGCATATTCATCGGCGCTGTGACTGATGACCGACAATTAGACCGCTCGTCCCTAGCTATTCCACTTTTATACGAAATAAAGTCCAAAAGTAACATCATCAATCATAGACTAGGTAGTTGGACTTCTTTTATGTTTACGGGTCCATCTGAGTAAGTTCCATGACTATATTCTGATTTGAAGGATACAACGAGCCGGAATATTTAGAGAGTGTAAGGAATTTCATCTTGAGCCCCTTAGGTAGCATCGCTTCTATAGCATTACGAGTACGAGACACCGTTGCTCATAGTTTGTTTTTATTTAGCCATTTGCTAGACTCACGGGATGATATAGGGTAGTAGATATTATTACATAGGTACTATGTAGTCAACACGGCCACTACACAGTCAACATGACCACTACAAAATGAACACGTCCGCTACATAGCCAACACGATCACTACACAGTCAACACGACCACTATACAGTTAACGCGCCCACTACGCAGTCAAAACGACCACTGCGCAGTCAATACGGCCACTATGCAGTCAACACGGTGACTACGTAGTCAACACTGCCGCTGCACAGTCAACACGAACATTGCACAGTCAATACGAGCACTACACAGTTAATTCGGTCACTACACAATCAAAACAGCCACTACGCAGACAAAACGGCCACTACACAGTGAAAACGGCCACTACACAGTGAAAACGGCCACTACACAGTCAAAACGGCCACTACACAGTGAAAACGGCCACTCCACAGTCTAAACGGCCACTACACAGTGAAAACGGCCACTACACAGTGATAACGGCCACTACACAGTGAAAACGGCCACTACACAGTGAAAACGGCCACTACACAGTGAAAACGGCCACTCCACAGTCAAAACGGCCACTACACAGTGAAAACGGCCACTACACAGTCAAAACGGCCACTACACAGTGAAAACGGCCACTACACAGTGAAAACGGCCACTACACAGACAAAACGGCCACTACACAGTGAAAACGGCCACTACACAGTCAAAACGGCCACTACCCAGTGAAAACGGCCACTACACAGTCAAAACGGCCACTACACAGTCCAAACGGCCACTACACAGTAAATACATGTGGTATATAATGATAAGGATGTTTCCTTGCCATGAATTATCAACTCTACTAGTCATTTTAATTTGTTAATTTTAATTTGTTTATTGGTGGTAAAGCCTCCCTACAACTGAGGGTAACGGTGACGAAAGCAGCAAAGTATGATTGTTTGTCGTTCTTACTTCTACAAAAGAGTGATAATTTTTATTTATGTTTTCATTAAAAGTAATAAAGTAGTTAGAATCCAAGTGCAAGTAACACAGTGAATAATAAAACGCTTTGTCATTTCTGTCATAAATATAAATTTCATATACGCCAAAAATTACACTCGTATGTGCCTATCACATTTCAGTAAATTGTTTGTCAACTCTTTTGCATAAGCGAGCTCTAGTTATTGTGATGTTAATTTTTATTTCAAACAGTAAACGAGTAGGACCTTTATAACCATGAGACATAAAAAATTAAACACAATAAATGTGTCGGAAAACAAATTTGCGTTCGTGTAATTGGGATTATGTATAGAGTAGAATCTATTATTGAAATATGACTTTTATTTAAGCACACAATTATTCTTAACAAAGATAAGCATTTTATGTTATTATTGCATGCTTACAAACTTGGGGTGTTCGTTGTGTGGTATTCATTATTATTTTTTTATAGGTAGGGTGACAAACGAGTACACAGTTCACGTGATGGTAAGTGGATACTCTGGTCCATAGTCGTCTACATCTATCCTCGATTACGAATCAAAATGCAGATTCGTTGTCACCCGTGAGGACTAAGATGGAATGCCTCGTTTCCAGTAAAAAGGGTCTTATTATGTTAATTTAAATAAAAGGAGCGAAAACCTGGTAAGAGATGATGTATATCGATGGATGCAAGTGGCTTAAGACTGTGTTTTGTGCCATTCCTAAGAGCAGACCTATGTTCATCAGCGGATTTGTCACGAGTAACAGAGGTCATATGACGAGGCTTTAGTAATGATGATGATAATAATGAAGTAAATGTAATCAAATCTAGTAATAGGAGCTTTCCTAGAACAACTTTTCTGTCTTGGAGTCCCAGTTACTTCTAACCGATGCCATATAATGGTGCGTGCTCTGCTGCGTTCCACTCTAAATTGTATAGACAGCCAGTATAATTATAAGATATGACACATTATATCTTAGTTGCACGTACAACTCATCTGTAGTATTCTTTGGTTGATGTGGGTTGCAAATATCAAGTCAAGTCAAAATGACCTCGGTTGGTTTGGCTGTTTCGAATGTGTAGTGGCCGTATTAACTGTGTATGTATTTATTTTTTTAAAAAGTAAATACATACACAGTCAGAATTTTAACTCATGAGCTTCAACGCAGTTCATTGCTAGGCTACCGAGCAACGAAGTCGTTGAAGCCATTTGTCAATTCAGTTTTATAAAAAAGTCCTGTATTGATAGGTTTAAACGGCCGAGCACCATTCTGCATTTGTCACAAAATCCGTTTACTCACATTAACGTGATCCACGAAACTATAGACTGAGGATGGATAGACTATAACTAGCGCCTAATTGAGAAATTATACGTGGTAGAGCCACGCTGCAGCCATATTATGGTAGTAGCACGAATGGGTTGGTTCGATGGGGGTGGTACCACGGTTTCACAGAATACCAGCTTAAAATAACAGCTTAACGCTGCTGTGCTTCGTATGGTGAGTTTAGAGATCCGGAGAACCTTTTTACTGGAAACGCGGTATTTCATCTTAGTCCTCAGGGGTTACAACGCATCTGCGTTTTGATTCTTAATCAAGGTTAAATATGGACGTCTATGGGCCTGTGCATCCACTTACCATCAGGCGGAATGTGTGCTCGTTTGTCACCCTTATTCTATATAAAAAAATTAAAATACACCCGTTTGCACAAAGACTGGTCCTGAGCCCCATTTCTTACTCGTACCAGGCTTTGACTCAAGCTATTTAGGTTACCAATGGACCAGCAAACTGTAATATAATTAAACTGTAATGTTTAGGGACCGACAACCGAAGGAGAGGAAAGATTCTAGAGTAGCAGTTTCGTACCGACAAGTGGAGTGTAGGAGGCAAAGGTTAAAGGTATGAATTTTAAACGATAGAAAATTAAAAAGGGCTGGTTTACTTGAGGTCTCGTTAAGAACTATCATTTTGTAATAAAAAATCTTCTTGAAAATACTTTCTTACAATGTTTTTAGAGAGTTTTTTACCGTAAGAGACAACAGAAGAAAATGAAACAGGATATAGGCCCCAGCATCGTCCCGATAACAACACAAAATAATAAAAACCTGCGGTTGCTAACCCGCTGGACAAGCACGGCAGCTACTATTATAAATATCCCCAAATATTATACAAGACAATATGGAAGAGGCCTATTTTCAGCATTGGACTTTTAACAGAGTGTTATAATAAATAAAACGACTGTAGACTGAATAGTCTACAGTCGTCTTATTTATCATATAGTAACTCTGTTAACACTAGAAACAAACAGAAGCTAGTGTTATCAGTTTCTCGACACCATAGAGTCAGTAATTCATTCTTGGGGCAATGTATACTCTATTACTATAAAGTCCAAGAAAGTCAAAAAGGTCTCTCTATTACCAAATTTAAATACTTAATTAAACAAAAACTATATAAAAAGGGTTATTATAATATAAATGAATACATGGTTGAATAATAACCCCTGGTAATGAGGTCGCTTTCAAGCTGTTTCTAAAATAAATTTTGTAAATATTTTGTAACCATTGACATCGTAAAATTATGTTTAAAAAAGTCCCGCCGGGTCTTTTTTCCGGTTCTTCCCAGGACAGAGGTTTTTCGAACCAGTGGCGAAGTACGTTTATAGTAATGGGTTTTTCAACAAGAACTTTGTCTTTCAATTGGGGCAACACCAAAAACATGATAGTTTTTACATTTAGTTTATTGACCTATTCATAGTAGATGCTTTGGCAATTGCTACAATGAATTCAATTTCGCTTGAAAAACGCATTAAAATAATTAAAATCCACTATGAAAATGGTGGTTCTGTTAAAGTTATGTTTCGTAAAATCCGTGATATTTTCGGACAACATAATCGTCCTTCTGAGACCGCTATTAAGAATTTGGTCGCTAAATTTGAATCGACAGG
>DWHP01007024.1:0-11143 GCA_018247895.1 Parnassius honrathi
GAAATTACGTAGTGATTTTTTCAGCGCGGCCTTGTATATGAGTTCTTATTTCCTACACAAATTTACGTTGACAAAATAAAAAAAATAAACTTGTTTTGTTCATGATTCATGTAATTTAAGGAATTTTAAAAATAATAATTTAATAAAACATAATAATACTTAAAAAAAAAAGTTAATGATTCGTTTATTTTTATATTTGTACCGAATATTTGAATATTTTTGCCGATTGTTCGCATAACAATGAATTTTAATCATCCAAACACTACGTTAGGTTCCGAGCGACATATTATTGAAACGACGTCAAGTAAAAAACCGATACTGGTTATTTTTTTAATATTTTGTTTTGTTTGAAAGATTCGAATTTAAATCAGTGATAAAAAACTATACTCGTTGTAATGAAGTATAGATATCTTCATAATTCTTTGGATTTACATAGAAGGTTGTGTGGGTACGCTTGTGCAAAGTTGTAGCGGAATGATTAATGTTAAATGTCAAAAGGTATTTCTTAGATTTGGTTGACTATAGTAGAATTAATGCATTTGAAGAAAAATATAGTGGGTGGAGTCCAAAAACGTAAAATCTATAGACATTAATGTTAATAAATTTAACCCACTACGCGATACTTCATACATATCGTTACAAGATATAAGACAATGTATAAATTATGATCAAAATTTATGTTTATTTTACTTACTTAAACCGTGTTTCAACCATTGCACAGTAAATATACAACTCACCATCATATGATGAATCGAACAGTTCACGCTTCCCCATTTCATCACAAACTTTAGTCAACTCCCGATATAATTCGCTGTTGAGTGGTTCCATATTCTCTTCAGGAGTAAGTAGTAGTTGAGTGTTTGCCCAATTTCAAATAATGTCCGATATTTTTAGTCTAGCAAAGGATTACAAACAGAATATAAAGATTACACAGAAGTCATTTAAGTAAACAGGATCACATTCACGGCTCGTGCTACGGTTGATGATAACAGCTTCCTCTTTTTTATTTTTGATTCAGCTTCAAAAAAATGATCAATCGATTGCGATTCTCTTTTTCCACCATCGTATGTGTTATTATTAATGACGATGTCATAACTCTCTTCTTGAGGGGATAGTTTTTATACGTATTTTCATCGAAGCTGAATGATTTCTGCAACAACACAGTTATTATGTTATCAATTTGTTTACACTTAATCACATACACACACACACACACACACACACACACACACACACACACACACACACACACACGCGCGCGCGCGCGCGCAATAAGAAAACAACAGAAAGAAAAGTAAGTTTATCAATAGAGTAAACACTTAAGTCCGTGACAATTGATGCGTTGTAGCAATACAAACGTAGTATTGATATATTCACTGCAGTCAAACGACTATACACTGACTCCATGACTGCAGCTGCTTGGTATTATATAGTACCAGTAAGTTATATCTGATCTAAAGCATTTCTGGGAAACTGATAGTAACTTTATGAGTCAACGAGCTTATCTCACATTCTTTCGTGTTATGACTTACGCTACACCGATGACTCCTACAAATTATCATAAAAAATTTAATATTAACAAATCACAATAATTTATCATTCATATGTTAACCATTGACTAGATTGGTAACGTAAAAAACTAATAGCGGTAATATAATGGATACACTAGATGTACAACAAATTCTGAAAAAGACTCACCCCAGTCTATAAAATAATGTTTATGCTGATAATAGATTGCCCATGTATACTCACGTACCAACCTCAGGTGAACCCCAGTTCCAGCTCCTTCCACTCGACCGAGTCCAGCGCAAAGCGATTTGAATCATCGACTGACTTACTTCTAATGTATATAATCTTATTTCTAATCTGAGTTATCAACGTATATAATATGCAATTTGGATACAGATGATAAACCAAGCTCACATTGGATTCACATTTAATAGCGAACTTATAGTTTATAGTCTGTAGCGTGCTATTTATATGCTTTGAACATTTTCAGTCATATGTCAACGGCTTATGGAAATTATTCATTGGCCGACGCCATATTGCTCCAGTAAAAACAACGTGCTCAGTCTACGCGGACAGATTTTATGACAAAAAAGGTGGTTTTTGTGGTCTCTGATTTAAGGTAAGTGATTTGTAGTTATTTACTGTGTTCAATATAAATAAAAGACAATGTAATATTTTATTAGTTAATACCTCTAATAGCTTTATTTCACGGTAAAAGAAGACAATATAACCTGATTTGATATTTAAGTCGGCTTTTTTTCTCGTCGCGTGTCGTTTCAGGTAAAGTGGCCTAGTCTATAGGTAGCTAAAGTGATCTAGCAGACCATTTTACTCATCTTAGAGCTAATTTTATTTGTAAATATAAACGATATTTTGTGTTATTTTAGATATGTCAAATACTATAATAATAAACAAAGAAACTGTTGAAAATATAAAAGTATTGGGGTCTCGCCGCAATTTTTAGATTGGTTTAAGCATTTTCTAAAATTTGCCAAGCCTACTGAAGAAGATCCAGCTCTCCTGATTTAATTTTCAATAAAATCCTTTTTCGTCACATTTCGGTACGGTCGTGTGCGACCGTGTTATGTTTGCCCCCACACTGCAGTTACAGGCTTCAACCACTGCACGTGTCTTTCATGGGGCCTGCGAACAAGTATTACATTCGCGCAGTTGAGAAGTATCTTCGCAATAACCCAGGAATAGCAATAACTGTATTATAAACTCTCTGGCGAAGCTTGTAGCGAGGCAGCACAACAGTCTATTACAGTCAACGGTTTTCTTAAAAGTTGATATAGCCAGTAGATCGCCACGTCTTCAAAGATCATGTTTTTTCTGGGCTGCAGACACAACTTATGTAGCTCTTGCTGAACCGGTAACACAACTATGGGAGACCAACAAGGAAAATGAGACACCTGAAAGAGAAGTGTTTCCATTAGTTCTGCAAGATACCTTGGAGGAAGCACCAGCAGTAATGCCGCCAATCTCGGATTCACTAGCAAGCACATTAACGCCACCAATATTAAATCCACAACCAAGCACATTATTCGCCTGAAGACTTGTATCCGATTCTCAAGGCATTGTCTAAAACAAAAAAATTAAACAGAAAGAGGGGTCGTACAGGAACCTTAACTAGCAGTCCATATAAAAAAGATTTGAGAGATTCTTCTTTTCAAGAAGAAAAGAAACAACGAGAACAAATGAAAGAACCAGAAAGGGTATCTAAATCTGCTACTGTTCCACCAAACACTGCTAAAAATCTAAAACTAAAACGCCGAAACTCATGATGATATGGATGACGACCCTGAATGCTTTTACTGCAGGGAAGTTTGGTCTAAGTCAAAACCTGAAGATAACTGGATACAATGTTCTATGTGTAAACGATGGGCTCATGAAGCATACTAGGGTTGTGATGATGATAATTTTCTTTGCGAATTGTTCTTAAGAATACATATTTGTGCGTGTCAATAATTAAGAAACTTTTCGTCCCTTTGTCGTATTTGATTATTTCCTTAGTCAAATTTAAGTAAAACTTGAATTAATCTAAGAATAACTGCATTTCATTGAGACTACACCACTTTACCCGCTTTGTGGGTTAATGTAGGCCACTTTACACGAGCTGGGTTACCTACCCAGGTCAATTTCCCATTTCGACTTTAAACTTAAAAATACTATAAAATGTCTTGATATAAGTCGAAGTAAGAATGTGATGCACTGACCTCTATATATATAGAGGTCAGTGATGTGATGGCAAAACTACATTAATTTCGGAGAATACATTTAGAGTAACGTAATTTTTTTTGATATTTATCTAATAGGCAGTCTTCAAGCTTTAAGGTGGCCACTTTGCCCGACTTTCCCCTATTATATAATAGTTATATATTACATCACAATTTTTTTATAATTAAAACAAAGCACTTACAATTGTAATATGATGTAAATATAAAATTGAAAAGATAAAATATACAATTGTTATGCATATATTATGGTATATATACGTTACTAGTGAACCGCCCCGGTTTCGCACGAGTGTTCTCGACAACCGCGCCACCTCTGCCTTTAAATGTGTATATAAACCATGTGAGGCTCATTCAAATCCACACAAAAAATTTCGTCTAAATCGGATGGTTTCAAAGTCTATAACGGCCATAGGTAGAAATATTTTTGTGTTTTATTTCTTGAAATATTATTTATTGTGTGGTTTTATCGGGTCCGTCTCACTCCGCGCTTTAAGCATAAAATATACCTACGCTGCGCGATCGCCTAATTCAAAGAGGTTGTCACTCGCGCGCTCGAGCTGATGCGTGCCTTATGGCTAAAGTTGGGCGTTATAACAGACAACAGATAATATATTTCATTATATATTTATAATCTTACACCACATTAGAATAATCAACCATTGACTGTTATAATATATTCAATTTCGTTAGAAAGCGCCATCTAACAAAAGTAACAGTCACAGCCTACAACTATAATTTATTAATTTTAATTATATCATTTGTGATTTGCGTATGCGCTAGCTAGTTTACGGTCTCTAGCCGTCGGCCGAGACGCGGCGCCTCAATCGGAGTCAACCTACATACTACAATCAATGTGCCACAAGGATTGCGTATTGTTTACACCAATTTAATTTAAGTCAACAGCTGAACTGAATTAACCCTCGTGCACAATGTAATATTTGAAACTGTTATAATATATTATAACGGTTTAAAACAACACTTAGATTACAGCATCACAGTATTATAGTAAAATATAAAAGTTTCGCCCACCTTTACCTATGGCGGCTGTGCACGCTCGACGAGAGCACTCACCATGCCTCTCGCGAGCCTCTTGCACGAGAAAGCGCTTTCGCGAGTGTGACCTTGTACATTCTCGTTTATTCAGTTAAGGTGAAGGACGGCGAGGAGATGGACGCACGCTTTCGGGCGGATGGATTTTTGTCTTTGTGGTAGCGATGCGTGGGCCCCCAATAAAATAGGTTCACTTAAATAAATTCAAGAAAATTGGGTTTGTTCTCTTGGTTCCACATGATAAGTTTGTGGTAGTAGGATAACCAAATATACTGCACGCTAAAACGTCTTGCGGTAGACTAAACTAAGCGCGAGTGTACAGTGACGCACTCGTGTCCACTCGTGAGGGAATGCGATGCCCTTTGACTCGCGCACCAAAAGCTGACACTAGCGCGAAAGCACGCGAGGTGAGGCGAGGGAAGGCAAGGCTCAGCGAAAGTACACTCTCGTCCTCGCCTTGCCTCGTGGGCCCTCGTCGAGAGTGTGCAGCCGCCATTATAAACCTTACTATTTTTCCAGCTTTTAAAACCAACAGTCGTTTATCACATTTAGTGACCGTTTTTTCATTACTTATTTTGTTAAAATTTGAAATTGAAAATATCTGCTTAAAAATTTTACTACTAAATACATAGTTACGGCCCTCAGTTGCCCCGACAAATGTCGACCGGGATAGGGCACATCGGTACCCCAACTCGACGAGCAACCCGAGGGTCGGGCCCAATGGCCTATGGATAACTATTATATAGCTAATCGCTGCACAAGCCAACATAAAACTTACCTAGTTCCGGAGAAGGGTCGACCACAAGGCAGCGTCAGGGGTAAGTAAAGGTAGTGTGTGTGAGAAGTGTGTCATGTGATCTGACGTCACCGATGTAAGCGGCCACACCCACTTGCGTTGCCTTGCTTCACAAGATGCACTCACTCCCGTGCGCCGTTATCTAAACTCGAATGTTACGTCACTTATTTTCCGAGTGCTGACATTTTTGTTTACCGTTTAAGCCGGCAATACATGTTGGCTAAGCCTCATCCATCGCGAGCGTGGGCAAATTGATACAAGGCTAGTGCTAGTCTACGTGTTGGCCAGGTTTGAATGAGTGAAAATACTGACATGACCGATTAACATGTGGTCACAATTTGTCGAGTGCAGGCGAGCGCCTTTGATTTGTGCAGAAAAACCGACTGTTTTGAACAGACGAGTTGTGGCGAACGATCCCGAATAGTGGCTAGCCACGCCAAACGAACCGTATACACGTTGGCGCTCGCCTGCACTCGGCCAGCTAGGCGAGCGACAACGTGCAATGGTGAGGCTAGACAAATGGGGTGTCTATACGTTAGTACTCGCCTTCGATCTATCAACATGTTTTTTGTAGAATAAAGGTGACAAATGAGCACACAGTCCACCTGTTGATAAGTGGATGCTGTGGGCCGTAGACATCTACATTTATCCTCGATTAAGAATCAAAATACAGATGCGTTGTCACCCCAGAGGAATGGAATGCCTCGTTTCCAGTAAAACGGCGTCTTCGGATCTCTACACTCCATAATACGAGACACAGCGGTATTAAGTTGATATTTTACGCTGGTATTCCGTGAGAGCGTGGCTCTACCACGTAAAAAGTCGGCTTTAGGCCTCCCACACAAAACTGTGAACTCATATCACCACCAACCAATGCACCGCAAGAACGTCCGATCTCATTCGCATCGCGCATTCCTGCCATATTATGTCATACTTGGTGACGCCCCTTTTAAAAGACTTTTAGTACGCTCTGAGATAGCTATATATAAACAAAGAAGGCGCCTGCGCCGCCTTATTTGTTTATAGAATGGCGGAATATGATGTAGATTTTCTAATATCTTTAATTGAGGAGCGCCCCGTCCTTTGAGACACAAGTGATGAACATTATAAAAATAAATTTATTAAGCAAGATGCGTGGAAGAGCGTCTGTGAAAATTTGTTTCCGAATTTCCAAGACAAAGAAAACAGTGAAAAAACAAAACTTGGTAATTACTTTTATTTCTACAACCAGTGATAGTGTAGTGTAAAATATACACTACCATTGTCTACAACAATACACCCAATGCATAGAATAGTATATATAGTATGAATAGCACGCGTGCGTGTAAGAGGGCTTCTAGAACCCGGCGCGCTATTTCGTACTTGTATGAATAAATGTAATTCAGTGCAATAAAGTGTACCGTACGACTAGATAAATAATGAGCATCGACTAATTTCGTGTTTCTGATCTATTTTGATTTTCTTAAAAATGACATTGACAATTATTTTGTTTGCATTATAAAGTTGATTTTAAGTGTTTTCTTTTTTAAAAAATTACGTTTTAAAATTGTTATTACTTATTTCTGATGTTTTTCTATGCCCATTATTTATCATGAAGTACCTACTGTATATCTATTTACATAGAACTAAGCAAGTACTTCCATATTTTTAAATTTTTTTTAATTGCCACTTCAAGGCTCCAAAGTCACTAGAAAAATAATTCAAAAATTTGTCTCTTATTAAATTTGCACTCATTATTCTTTCATTCAACATCTGTGGGCTTAGACGTTGCTACTAGTAGTTCAGAATCATCTATGATCATTTCTACGAGGGATTGTAATCCATCGCGGTTCAGTACAAAGTTGTGTAATATACGACAAGCCTTCACAATATCGACTGCATAATCGATTGAGACTGATTAAAACTACTTTTACGGATTTTATCGCGTTTTATTTTAATTATTTTTAATTCCCGACGTTTCGGGTGCTTTCCAGCACCCACGGTGACGGGGGACTGAGATGGCTGATGTCCCGATGTCACTGTTAAACCCGGAGTACCTTTAGCTTTTTTTTAATTATTGTTTATGGTCCGATCTACGCAAAATGGACTGACTGTGTCTTGAAGTCTTGCAGTGGTATGCTTGGGTTTAGTTTTAATTTTATTAATTTTAGGGTCCCAAGCAGGTGGTAGTACCCAGCCTCCTTCTCTATTGAAATTACGATGTTTTTTTAATTTCAATAGCCTCACGTATCATCCTTGGTAGGAATCGGTGTTCTTTCGCGAGGATTTGTGGTCAAATCTGATGTAATGGTTGGGGCCGTCTAGGATATCATCACAAACTGCAGACTTCCCGGAACGTTGATGCAGTTGATGCAGACTTCCAGGAATGTTGATGCAACGATGTTGTGAACTCGATGTTGTTTATGAATGCCATATTGTTATCACGAATAATTTCTAAACCTACACGTCAGAGCACTTGGTTCTTTCGTCGTTCTTTGATTCTTTTCCCGGCCAGATCAGCTTCCCAGGGGTTCCTTCCATAAGAAATATTCAATTCATAAGTTCCTTAATATTATAATAATGCTTTTTATACAAAGTTAGTTAAATAAAATTTTTGAACTTTGTATGTCAAATTTTGTATATTTTCTGGGATTTTTTTGTAAAAGCGTAAATGAATAACTGACTCGATGGAGTCGAGTATCTGGTACTACTTCTTGCTTGTGTCTGTTCCTAGTATTTACAGAACGAATATCAATTATTTTTGCAAAACTACTTTTATTTTTGTGTACGTACATTATGTTTTCATAAATGCAATAACACAACTTGTTAGCAGCAATAACAACCACAAGTAGTCTCAAAGCGTGTGGTTTTAGTTGCTGCTATTCCGGTGTCCGTGATAATTTATACTAAACTTTACAAAAATATAACGAGCATCTAAGAGAGACTTATTGTTTTTATTATTACTATTTTTAAGTATTATTCGTATTCGTTTTTTATTTTCACAAAAAATCGACCTCATTGAATGTGAAAATACAAAACATATTTGAAATTAGTTTCATTTCGTAGGCACTAATATCGCATATAGGTTAGAAACTCAGCACGGAAGCTATAAGCGCCCGCTGTAAATTTCACAGTTCGCGAGAATCCGGGTTTGAATCCTACCGATACTGACTAAATTATTTATTGATTGCAATTTAACCTGGAGTTATGGGGGTAGAAAAATACCACACAGACCTTGGTGTGGATCATTTTGACCCAGTTTTTGACGTAAAATATTTCAATGTTTATATAAAAAATAAGTTATATTTTAAGGTATTACTTTATAAGATTATTTGGTTATGGCTTGTAACTTTTAAGGAAATTATACAAGTAACATATAAGTTATTTATTACACAAGTAACTGTGTTAAAATAAATCTAATAATAATATAATATCATCTATAGTAATAATCATGTCATTTTTTCTTTAAAAGTGTACACGTAAATTCACCAAAATTAACACTGCCTAGCCTATTTCCACTTTATTAAGAAAAAAATAGTTCTAAAGTTTTTTTAAACACATTTTTCGGAACATTTTTTTGCATTTTATCAGTACATCAGACGTATTAAGCGTCTGGTATTACACCTGGCAATTGATGGAATAATCGATGAGTTGAAGAGCTAAAAAAGGTAACCCACTAATACAAAAACTAACTAACTTCTAAATAATATACAATATTTATTATTATAGACGTTGTACGCTCAAAGTTGTTGACTAGTACGCGTTCTGTGGTTCTGTGGAAGAATTTACACTAACCCATATCATCCCATGAGTGTCATAAGAGGCGACAGAGGGAAACAAATCAGGATAGGCAGCAGTGTCTTGCAAATAACGACGAAAACTAAAAAACGGCGGTTGCCAACTCGCTTACCAAGCTTGGCTACTATGACAAATATTCCACCTATGAAGCAATCTATTGGGAAGTTTAATAGGCTGTAATGGTGTAACGGTGCGTACCTTACCGTACATATACCGTATATGGAACAAAATGTTCAATGAGGTAAGTCTAACTTCGACCAACTTTGGGCTGGGCTGCGTTCGTATTACTGCGACGAATATTTTTGCCCAATTTTTATCAAAATTTTAAGATAAAAGTGTACAACTAGCGCCTATTGTAAGTGATCACTTATGGAAATAAAACGTAGTCCTCCACTGCTGAACGTATGAAGAACACTCGAAATTTCTTTGCGGGATAAAATTCGTGACAAGGATATTTGCGGAAGAGTTATTGATTTAGCCCAGCGGATTAGTAAGCTCGAAGGACTGACAAATGATGGGGAAGAAAGGTTCTCGACTGGAAGCCTCGTAATAGCAAGCGCGGTGTTGGGCGTCTAGGGGCCCCATCTAGATGGAACGAAAACCTTATAAAACGCACAGGTGGTGGATGAATGCAGGTGACTCACAACTGTCATTTATGTAATTTTATGAAGGCCTACGATCAGCTGTGAAATTGTGATAGGTTTTAGTGATAGTGATAGTGAATATTTTAATACAAACTCAAACTGAAAAATAAAATTATCATATATTCGCCCTCTCCGCGGTATAGTACAAGAATACTGGCTGCGTTGTTCGTCGCTGAATGGCTATACTTACCGTTGTGCAGGAAAAGACCAGTACTCTAGTCATAAATAGCGGCGAATATACACGAATAAATTTCCTTTAGGAACTACTCCGCACGTGGACCCATCAGACTGACAGTCAACAGCAAACGGCATATGCATCTATTAGAGGAAAAAGAATAAATCTAATCAGATACTTGGGCCATTTAGTCAATTCAACTAATTCTGACGCCGCGTTGCTCTAAACGTGGTATACATGAGATTAGAGCTCGTCAGAGTATCTTACAAGAGTTGAACTTATAATTTATTTATCGATTAATTGTAATTTTTAAGTTACTGTACAAGACCGATAGACGCTTTCTCGCGGAGAGCTAACTCGTCTCTCTATACACTCTTTTTTAATTAGTTATAGTGATACCAGTTTCTCGACTCATCCTTAGGGCAATGTATACGCTATTACATCTGGAACAAAGTACCAGGTCCGTCATACCTTACGAGGGTTGTGTTCGCAATTTAGGTCTCCTCATGGATGAGAATTTAAAATTTGAGCAACATGTTCAGACTTTAATTGGCAAATCGTTCGTTCGTTAAAAACTTTGTATAAAATTCGCATATTTCTAAAACGTGACATAAAACGGCTGCTTTGTAACAGTTTAGTACTATGCCACCTTCATTATTGTGATATTGTCTATAGTCCATGCTAATTTAAAAAATAAACTGAGAAAAATGTGCAGAGCGTGCAGAACGCATGTATGTTTTTTTGTTTTAATATACCGAAAAGGGATAGGATTTCACCTTATTTAGTCAGTAACGGCATTATAAGTATGTGCAATAATACTAAGTTTGCCGCTGCTAAAATTTGGATCAATTTGCCGCCACCAGTCCGGTCTACCCTATTTCTGTCTACCGTCCGACAAAGATGCCGCAAGTGGCTTATTTAAAAAACAGTCCTTGGCTCTATGTGGCTTTAATAC
>DWHP01007025.1:0-11142 GCA_018247895.1 Parnassius honrathi
TCTTACTTGCGTTCACTTTCATACCTCTTTCTTTTAATGATCTGTTCATTAATGTAACCATCATTTGCAACTCGGCCACCGACGACGCAAGAATAACTTGATCATCGGCGTACAAAAGGCATTTGACGGTTAATTCGCCCATTCTTAACCCACATTCTTCATCTTTCAAGTTTTGTAAACACCTAAAAAAATTAACTTTTTTACGTAATTTTATATACAAGACGATTACATATATGCAGTTAATTTTCCTGATAAATTTAAATAGAGTAACATTTAAATACTTTCATTAAGTTATAAATACATGTTGTTTACGGTTCCCGAGCGATGATACATTCACGGGAGGGCGGCGAACGGCGTGGGCGGCAGCTATTGAAACCGAGTGAAACGTTCACAACACGTTGTTTCAAAGCGTTTGCACCTTGACAAAGCTCTTTTAATGCCAAGAATACTAAAGCTCTTAACCGACTTGAAAAAAGAAAAAGGTTGAAGTTCTGTATTCGAAGCGTATGTTTTTGTATATGTTCACCCTTTTCTCGGATCACGTCGAACTGATTTAAATGATCTTTTTTTTTAAATAGGCTGCATCTCAAAGGTATTCCTATTTTAATGACAGATTACATAGTCTCCGTGGATTCTAAATGTGGGGAATCATGCACATTCTTTGTTGGACCTTCTGCTGACCTCTCATCCAATATCAGTACCCCGTGCGTGTTGGATTTTCTGTAAGCCACAAGAGTTTTTGAATTAAATTAATGAATTAATAAACCAGGTCTCAGTCGACGCCTCTCTTGACTCCTTGGCCCACTGTCCTGTCGGCAGTGTGGTGCCACCCCGCTAACATCTACGCTAACGCCGCAGGCGCTATAAGTCGGCGAATTGGGATGGGATGCAATCTCTTTTTTGCATCCTACCATGGGGAGCGGGCTTGCATCTCGCAATTCTGTCGCTTAGGTGGTACTTCAGGGAAAGCAGGAGTGCTACCAGGACTGGGATCTTAAAAATGAGTATAATTCTGCGTCCAGATCCTTCAAAGGAGTCATTGTCAAGACCAGGTCAGAACATAGCGGCAGAATTGGTGTAAAACCAATCCGCCTTCTTTGAGAAACTTGCATTCTGGTCTCTTACCAAGGCTGTCCAAGGGAACTCCTGCCAGCCGTCGAACGACTCATTGGCCAGTGTCGCAGAGGAGACAGACGGGCTACCTTATTTAATTGAGTTTTCTTCGCGTCCAACTCGACTCTCGATGACAGGAAAAACACACCGCCGACCATCCCGCGGTGTGGGTGCTCCATTCCGGATGTAACTATAGCATAGGTTTTTTTTTAAATTAATGTATAAGTTTACACAGCGCTCGTTTCGCAATGCACTCATCTCTTTGGACGCCAAAAAGTTGATTAAGTCTGGTGGAGTACCTCCCGTGGTGCTCAAGATGTGTGCTCCTGAGTTAGCACCGGTTTTAACGCGTCTTTTCCGGTAGTCATATATCCAAGGTGAAGTCCTGTCTTCATGATTTAGTCAACACGATACCCAAAAAAGGCAACCACTCAGACCTGTCCACTTACAGGCCCATCGCCATCACCTCCTTGTTCTCCAAAATAATGAAATCCATTATAAGCTGATATGACAGCTTATGAGGTACCTCGAGGACCTCCACGTGATTACTGATCGAAAATACAACTACCTCACTCATAGATATGCGAAGACAGTAGAGTACAAGAGGAAGGCATTGGCCGTTAGTTTGGACATAGCGAAGACCTTCGATCTGCTTTGGCACAAAGCGCTTCTTCCGAAGTTTCCTTTTTATGAACTTCCCGAGAAATTATGCAATTAGATCACCAGTTTCCTTGCTGATCGGAGCATCAAGGTCGTAGTAGACGGTGAATGTTCCGATTACAAGCCTATTAACACTAGTGTTCCACTAGGCTGCGTGCTATCACCAACGCTATTACTTCTGCATATCAATAATATGTTGCAAACCGGTAACTTTTTTTCATTTCTGTATATATAAATTATTTTTATTCATTGCTATACAAACGACAGCTCTGGTGATTCCTAATACACTGGCCGTGCTAGTATTTCTCGGGAAAACGTTGCCGAGTACCGGAACAAACCTGTGTCTGTAGTCGAGACTTTGTTGAACTCAGTCCTATCTGCTCAATTTCAGGGTGATCCTCTTGTCGCATCAGCTAGCATCGGAATCTTCGGTGACGACATATCGAGTGATGTGCAGTTTCGTGTTTACTTGGAAGGGAAGGCCATAATGGCCTCTAAAAGGCTTGGCGTGCTCAGCAGAGCGGGACAGTATTTCATGCCGGCACACCGTTTGCAACTTTTCAAGACGCAAGTTCGGCCTCACATAAAATTCTGGTTTCATCTCAGGGTCGGGGCACCCCAGTGCCAACCCCTTCGATTTGACCGCATCCAACGCAAAGCGGCTCGAATCGTTGACGACTGAGTTCTTTCTAATCGGCTTGATTCGGCTTCTTGCAGAAATGTTGCATCCCTTTACATTTTCTATCGCATCTACCACGGGAAATGTTCTTAAGAATTGTTTGGAATAACTTCTGCCTCCAATTTTCACATATGTATAACGCTTCAAAACTCACGATACCATCTACACCATCTGGATACTTGGTAGTCCACCACCGTGCTTTTAACTGGGAGTTTTCTACCTGGTACAACCTATTTCAACCAGCGATTTTTCCGGACCGATACGACTTACGGACCTTCAATGAAAGAGTTTACTGATTTCTTACAGGCCGACAACGCATTTGCAATGCCCCTGGTGTTACAATTGTTCATGTGTGACGGTAGTCACTTACCATCAAATGCGCCGCATGCTCGTTTACTTCTCTTCTATAAAAAAATGGGTAAAATTTAACCCTAAAGGGGCAAATGAATTTCCCATTTTTCCAATTTAATACTGTACAGAATCTCAGTGTACCAACTACAATGAACCAATATACGTAACGTATCAATTATAATGAGGTAAGAATACGCAGGAGGCGACATTCCACACATAGACACAGCTTACGTCGGGGTCGCAGAGGTACTGTAGAGCCTCATTACACCGGTGGGACTTCGCTCTTATTTATAAAATAAAAATGAAAACGTCTCCTGACGAATGGCGGCCGCACCCCCGCCCCCCACTGGTCGGGCGAGTCTAGTGAGTAATATCATTCCGCCACCTTTCAAGGCAGGCGTAATACAATGTTTGATATAACAAAAATGGCTTGTTTAAATATATCTCCGTTAATAGACACTCCTATTCTAGCCAGGAGTCTAAAAAGTATTAGTGCTACCCATATCTTCACAACACCACACATTACTAACTCTCGCTATATACGCTTGCCATAGTTGCCACGTCTGGCGTGCGGGTTGGCAACCGTAGTTTTTATATTGTTGTTTGCCGTTATCAGAAAGATGTTGCTGTACATCTTCTGTCTTAGTTTCCCTCTGTCGCCTGTTACAACACTCACGGGATGGTGTACAAGTGAAGGCAGCCATAGCCGTAGGACTATGAGGCATTTTATCTTAGATTTTAGTCCTCCGGTGTCGAACACATATACTCGTATGTTCTTCAGGAAGTTTGTTGCACCTGTGCATGGGCTACAGCTGCATCGTCTGATATTCGTATATTATAAAAATGTTTATATTATAAAAATGACTTCCTCATTGGTCTAGCGGTTGTAGTAGTGCGACTGCTGATCATGAGGTCCTGGATTCGAACCCCGAGTCGCCAAAAAATCAATTATTGAATTTTTCTGTCAAGAAATTCTCAGTAGCTGCCCGGAGTCAGTAAGTTGGCGGTGTCTCACCCCTGTGCCTTGGAAAGCACGTAAAGCCGTTGGTCCTGCGCATGATCTCTCTCCGGTCATGTCGGTTTACCGTCCCATCGGATTATGAGAGTGAGGGTATAGAGAGTGCACCTGTGCTTGCGCTTACGCTTGAGCATTATAATCCTGTCTAGCGCCGATGGCTAGCCTCCGTTGAGGCAGGGCGCCGTGACCGAAATTCGGTCTGGAGGACATTATTATAAAAATATATTTACCCATTTAGTTTACTATTCCATATATCAAAACTAGCAAGCAAACTTATTTCTGCAGCATATACTGTAAACAAGATTAGAAATCTTACCAGTGTTGGAACAGCTGGACTAGTTTATTTATATTTATATGTATTTCCATAGCATAACGCCGTATGGTATGTTGCGTGGGGACACGCGACTAACACTGAAATTATGTTCGTTTTACAGAACAGTGTCATAAAGGCAATCTATGATATAAAACCTAAAGAGTTGCTCAGACAAAAATTAAAGGACATTAATATATTAACTTTGGCCCCTCAATACATTTACGAAAATGAAATTTATGTTTACAAAAATAAAAAGATTTTTAAGAAAATAAGTGATATTCATTCCGTAAATACTAAGTACAGACACAAGCTTGTAGTACCTTTCACTCGACTCCACCGAGTCAGTAATTCATTCTAAAGGCGATGTTTACGATTGTACAACAAAATCCCAAAAAATATATAAAATTTGATCTGCTCAAAGTTACAAAATCTTTATTAAGCAAACTTTGTATTAAAAAGATTACTATAATGTTAAGGAATTTATGGATGACAATGATTCCTGGGAATGAGGTGATCGTTACCAGGCTAGTTCTAATTTGTTTTTGTTAATTGTAAGCTGTTATTTTTTTAATTCAAATAAAATTAAAATGTTCTGCTGAGTTTCTTGCTGGTTCTTCCCAGGACAGAGGTTTATCCCAAACCAGTGGCAAATTAAATAAAAGAGTGACTTCCAATAAATATTATTTATAACTTTATTGAATAAAAAAGTGTCTGTTTCTATTCCTATTGGACTTTGATTTATTATATTACTTAGATTTATTATAAGAATTTGAAAGCACATGCGACATCATACGATAATCACCACATTTGTGCGTTAATAGCACGAACAGGTTGGCTCATCCGGGGAAGGACCACGTTCTCACAGAATACCAGCGTAAAAACATCTTTATACTTCTGTGTTTAGTATGGTGAGTGTATTGATTCCATAAATGTTCCTAATAGAATAAAATTACCACAAAATGTAATTAAATATGCCGTAAAATATAATAAAGCGAAAGAATTGTTTTGTTTGTTTAAGCACGGTAATCTTTGGAACTACCAGGCCGATTTGAATTTTTTTTTGTATTTTATAACCAGATTCGTGAGATATGTAGTATAGGAAGTGTGGCATTAATCTACACCTCTCTGTTAGCCTTAAATATTGATTTTTATTTAGCAAGTCTGAAGAAAAAGCGCTCCAGATATTAAATTATTCGCGTGCGCTGGCGTTATGGTTAGCGATACGTAAATACAATGTTCTACTAAAATATAGACCTCTACTCCATCTAAAAAGAAGACCACAATAGGTATTTAGTAACAAAAAATATTGAAAATTCATAAGTGATTTATGAGCGTTATTGTAAGGGATGACATACTAATCTTTAAGAACGAAATTTACTTTATCATCAAGATAATTTTATGAAAATAAACTTTATTCTTTATACCATGTTGTTTGGCCGCGTAGTCTAAAAGATATTAAAAAATTAAAACGATTCAACACTCAACCTAGCACAAAACCATAGCCGTCCGATGATAACCGAGAGAAACCAGCAGTGAACACTTCTGAGGGCGATGTGTCATGTCATGTCGCGCGACTCAGTCGCATGATATACGCAGGGAAACCAGCGGAACACACCTAGTATTGTATAGAAATATATTTTTGAATATATTGAATGTATTTTTAGAAAAAAATCCTAAAAAATATCTATTTCAGCTATAATTTGCAAAAATCTTCAAAATGGCTCAAGCTCTTTAGTTAGTTTTGACACAAAATAGGGTCCCAAAAAATGTATAACTGAGTATTACTTTTCATCCGCGTTTTACTTGTGAAATGAGGTTTTCGTCATCCGTTGCCCTGTATTCAAAGACTATACGGTCTCCGTTTTGTGAAGGTCATTCAATCAAAACTTGATTCTGGTCTGTAATGAGACACTGCTTAAATACCTTCTGCAGTCGATGTTACTAAGGCTGTGAAATGTAGTTTGAATGCAATGTGTGATTGTAGCGAAGTTTAATTTCTTGGCTCTGTCGGCGGAAAGAATGTGTCGCAGGGGGGCACAAGGGATGGGGGTGAGGACTCTAGACCGGAGAGATTTTTCAATTACCAACTTTGTGCCATTCGCTCCAATCTGGACATACAGAGTACTTCCTGACTAGAGACTGCTAATGTTTAATTAATGAAGTATACCATACGATGCATTCGGGGAATGTGCGCAGGAATTACTTGCTTTAATTCCTCCCTCCTCTTTTCACCATCGGACAACCAGGCAATAGGCGATTCTTTCCCTCTTTGTTGTCGGTATTCCCGGCACCGGAACCGAACGGTTTGCTTCGTCTTTCGTAATGCGTACAGCAAAGGGGTGGAATAGTTGCCGGTACCTGTCCTTCCGTCCGGATACAACCTGGGCGTCCCCTAAACAAGAATGAATTAACATTTGTTACGCTAAGGCAGTGCGATTTACCATGTAGGATTTCATCACTACTTGCCGCCTACGTGGGTGTGTGGTCAAGCACTGTAAAATAAAATACTCCATTACCCTAATTAGAAGTATTGTACATAATAATACAGTTTCACTGACGCCAATGTACAAGTTTGCTTATCATAAATTCAAAACTTATTAATTAAGCTCTAGTTTTGATAGCGGTATTCTATACACCGCACTTCTCAGCGGAAACCCTATAGCATCCATCGCACTCACCATACCTTACAAATACTGATTTCTATTTTGTCGAAATTTAAAAAGCTAATAACAAAGAAAACATTTGAAATCCGAAAAATCTTTGATATTCCCGTCCTAAAGTTTCAGGTTTAGTTCTCGCATGTTATCTCCATAGCAAACCATTAGTTTAAAAAAAAACTTTTAGTACAAAACTTGAAGGCAAAGCGAACATCAAAGAACTAAAAAGAATAAAATAATTTCACAGTCTTAAATCGGTGCTAGAATTTAGTGTACCGAAGAATTAATAAAATTTAAATTTAATAAAAATATAGAAAACTACGTGTTCATGTGCGAGTGTGTGAGTAGCGCGATCGTTGCACTGCAGATAATGTTATCCGTGTTGAGCTGTTATACTAAATTTTCGCATTGATCGTAGTCATAATCTTAAATCCAATTATACAACGTACTTTTGAAAGTATGATCGATTTTATAACTTAGGAGCTAGGTTAATTACCTTTAGTTAAAATGGATTTTAACTTCGGATACTCAAACGAACAGTTCTTTTTGAATTTTGTAAGTGCGGAACACCCCATAGTATAAATGTCTTAGACGCCTACATAGATCTTTTAGCCTTAGAATTAGAACCCCAACTTCAGAATATGTAATTATTATTATTATTATTATTTTTTTAATATCGGCTTTTAAGGAAGTTATATTTTTACCCTATTGATTAAACTAAGGAATTGAAAAATGCTTGAATATTATCTTAATGGTTACATTAAAAACTTAATTTTTTTTATAGGATAGGGTGACAAGCGAACACACAGTCCACCCGATAGTAAGTGGTTGCTGCGGCCCATAGACATCTACATCTATCCCCGTTTGTAAATCAAAATGCAGATGTGTTGTCAGACGTGATGAGTACGAGGGTGACACTAAAAGTTCTTAGAAAATCGAAAACTGCACAAACTAGTAAGTTATTAGTTTTACTATGTCTTTTCAAAATAGTGTCCGTTTACATCAATATATTGTTGCATCCGATGGAACCACTGAGAAAAGCACTTTGCCCACTCGTCTTTAGGGACTTCTTCGATGGCATTTTGAAACGCAGACGCTGCGCAAGCATCGTCCATAAAACATATTCCTCGAAGTTTTTCTTTTGTTTTCGGAAATAAATAAAAATCGTAATCGAGACTATAGGGCGGATGACCCAGTAATTCCACGTCTGACGCCGCCAAGTAGTCGATTGTTTGCTTGGCGTTGTGCAACGAGGCGTTGTCGTAGTGAAGGAGGTTCCTACTGCGAGGTCGTTTCTCTCGAGTTTTTCCAAGAAAAGTGGCAAGCAATTGTTAATGTACCACTCTGCAGTAACTGTTTTTCGATCCTCTAAAACCATTGTTACGTAATGACCTGGTCTTCCGAAGAATGAGTCCATCATCATTTTTCCTACGCACTCTTATTTGGCAACTCCTCGAAAGGAAACACCCAGACTGCAGAATATCTCTTAGTTTCAGGATCATAACAATAAATGCAGTTTTCTTAACCCGTAGGTATGTCGATCACAGCATTTAGGTCACCTCCGTTAAATCTTTGAATTATTTCACGACGCAATTCAACACGACGGAGTTTTTAGGCTTCTGTCAAATTATGAGGTCTGCACCGGGCACCAAGCTTCCCGACCGCTAAATGTTCATGGAGGATTTTGTGCACTTAATTCACACCGATGCCTAAGCTTGTCCGAATCTGCTGATAAGTCACTCTTTTGTCAGTCTCTATCATACGCCACACAACACTCATGTTATCTTCAGTTGTCGCCGTAGAAGGCCGTTCTAAATAGTGGCGCGAGATGGGATTTCATCATGGAAGGCCAATCGAAGTCTATAATAACTTTCTTGTTGACTTAAATGACATCAAAATCGTAAAAAATCATTGCACGAAAATTTTCCCGCGTTAAATTCATGCTGATGCGACACACATAATTTTCAATTTGCCGCCAGATCGTAAACAAATGACAAATCCATAAAATACATAAACACTAATACTGGCAAACAGATCCATTTTCAAAATTTGAACTTATTTTTTTATTATATCGTTTACAAGTGGTCAGTTCTATAAACTTTCAGTGTCTCCCTCGCAAGATGGAATGCCTCGCTTTCCCATTAAAAAGGGTCTCCGTTTCTCTACACTCACCATAGCACAGTAGCATTAAGCTACTATTTTACCCTGGTATTCTGTGAGAGCGTGGTGCTAAGCTAGTAACCCCAGATAGCCCATTCGTGCTACAACCATAATATAGCTTAGCATGGCTCTACCACGTAAAAAATCATTCTTCCCCTATTGTGGTAACCTTAGGGTTGGTTTTATTTTAAATTTATATGGGACCGCCCCTGTAGAATAAACCTATTTCACAAGAAAGTATCAAAATTGTCAAATCATCGCGTCATTACTTATACGAATAAGCATATTTTTTTACAAATAAATATTACATTTTCAATTTAATTATAATTTATTAATAATAAATTCCACATGGCAAAACATCCGGAAAAATTATGTATTTATTGGCCATAATAACACTTGCTTCGTACAGGATTCATACTCGCTGCCTCGCAGTACCTCAGACAAACGCATTCCATTTTGCTACCAACAACCCATTGCCCCAGCGAGCCGTTAAAGGTACAATTTCAGAATTATTGGCAAAATAGATGAGCTCAAGCATTTTACGGTTAGCTTTCTAACAGAAAATGAGCTATTTCTTTGAAAAGTTGAAGTGAAATCAAAAAACAAAAACGCTACAGAAGTGTTGTCACCTCCAACGACTGGGATGTTTTTTTGAAGAATAATTCAGGAAGACAAACGAGCAGCGAGCACACAGTCCGCCTGACAGTAAGTAGATGCTGTAACTCATGAATATTTACCTCCATCGTCAATTACAAATTAAAATGTAGATACGTTGTCAGCCATGAAGACTAAGATGGATTGATCCGTTTCAGTTAAAAATGTCTCCCGTTCTCAGATCCAATATAATACGAAACAGCCTGCATAATGAAGGTAAATTTTATGTGATGTAGGTATTAAGTACATATTTTCGGTGTTATACAAGAGGCTAATAATATTTTAGGAAGGTCTTTTGCATACACAATACGTAGTAAAGCCACGCTGCGGTATTATTATGGTTGAAGCCTCAATAGGTCGGTTCAACCGGGGTAGGTCCACGCTCTCATAGAATATCAGCGTAAATAGCAGCTTAATGAACCGGATACCCTTTTTCCAGGTAGCGAGGCATTCCATCTCAGTTCGCAGGGTTGACAACGAATCTGCATTTTGATTCTGATTGAGGATAAATGTAGATGTCTATGAGCCACCACATCCACTTACTATCAGGTGGACTGTGTGCTCGTTTGTTCCCTTATTCTATTAAAAAGCAGGAGGCCCATCATCTAGATGGAATAAAAAATATAATTAAATTTCCCTTTAATAATCCCTCTGCATTTCTTATCGCATACCACGGAGAGTGATCTGAGGAATTGTTCGGATTAATCCCAGCCGCCAAATTTCATGAGCGCCCGATACTATTCACACCATCTGGATGCTTGGCGATCCACCATTGTATAATTCACCAGGAGTTTTCTTCCTCGTACGACCTCTCTGTAGAATAGTTTACCACCGGCGATTTTTCCGGACCTCTACGACTTTGGGTCAAGAAAAGAGCATATTGATTTCTAAAAATCCGGCAACGCACCTACAATTACCCTGGTGTTGCAGTTGTTCATGAACGGCTGTAGTCACCATAAAGTGAGCCGTGATCTCGTTTGCCCCCCCCCCCTCCTATAAAAGATTGGATGTGTCATCTCTGTAGCTTTAGGTCTATGCTCTGTGCACCGTGGAATTCTTAATATCAGTGCGCGCTAACTACGGCTTATAATATTGGGCGGGAGGAATTCCCGCCCGCCCTCCGGGGCCGGCGGTTTAAAGCGTCTAACATCTCTTACTCGTACGTTCCATTGCATTCTTAAAATAAATAAATAGCTAAATTTTGCAGATTGCTTAAATGGCTGACGTTATAAAGTTAAATGTATTTTCCGAACCGATTATCGTTTTTTGAATGCCTTATTATTATGACGACTACACTACAAATTATTTGTGAAACATTTTTGTGTTGAGAAAATTTAAAAGCATTTTTTTAAATATTTTACACTAATATTTTTGAGAATTAAGCAGTAATTTATTCAAGTATGAGTAAGAGTAGGTTTTTGGAGTATAGAAATTTTTTACGTTGTAGAGCCATGCTGCAGTTATATTAAAAATATAGTTGTGGCACGAATGGGTCGGCTCGACCGGGGAGGGACCACGCTCTCACAGAATACCAGCG
>DWHP01007026.1:0-11142 GCA_018247895.1 Parnassius honrathi
CCCTCTGTCGCCTCTTACGACACCCACGGGAAGATATGGGGTAGTGGATATTCTCAACCGCCACTACACGGTTATATATACACATGGTTACTTTTAATAAAAACACATACACTTGATTTCAGAAATTTATATTTGGGCCCGGTAGGTGGCGCTATTTTCGAGATCCAGAATCACGCGGATTGCTAGACTTTTATGAAATTAACTAATAACAAATTTAAAAAAAATGTAATTTCTTACTTGATTGAATAAATAAGTAAATTAATATCTTCTTACAAGTGATGGTGCCTCGCTGAAGCGCATGATGATTGCAGCATGGTTATATTATTAACAAATATTTTTAAATTAGATTTTTTCAGATTATTACGATTACATATTAGTTTAGCTCGAATCGTCAAAGAACACGCTTGCACACACCAACATAAAATAGCATAATAATGCTGCTATCTTGTACGGTGAGTGATGAGAGCCGGAGACTCTTCGCTGACAACGAAGTATTCCATTTTATTAACTCATACATATTCTGATTCTTAAACGTGGCTAGGTTTCTATAGGCTGCGGCATCTATTTATCATCAGGTGATCTGTATAATCCCTTTTATGAAAAGCTTTTTGGACAGACAGTAATATATCAAAGAGTAGATACTAAATTAAAACGGGTATTTTCTCGTGGAGTTTTCGTCATCCTACTGCTTTTACCGACGAAACATTTTTGATATACAAACTACCTGTATACTTAAATGCAAAGAATAATTACGATCGCTTCTTGGTGGCTTATTAAAAAATGTAAACTGAAATTATTTATAGAGGTTCGATACCTGTCTAACGAGTAAAGTGATCATAAGTATCGTCATTGAGCTGTAAGTTAAAATATAAGACTAGGCGTAGTCAGTAAACGAATGTCGCAATAAAAATACACAGAACACTTGTGTAGATTTAAAGACTACAATGCAGGCATGTTACTAATAAAATTACAGTTACATCGCGCGCAAATAAAGCTCACTAAAATTAGAAACAAAAAGCGTGCAGGAATCGCTGTTATTTTATAATTACGGACACCAAGCTGGCGGACGTTTATTAAATTACAATAAATTACAACACACAATACATAATATATAATCCAGTACTGCTGAAATGGCTCGTCTCCGTGGAGACTGGGCGCCTCGCCATGACCAAGGTTTGGTCTGGAGGACGTATTAGTCGTTTATGGGCCATGACATTCACTTACCAACAGGTGGATTATGTTAGTTATTTACCCATAATGGTTTTTTTTTACTTGATCTGGTATGACTTTCGAACAAATTTCTAAAACTCAATGCTCGCGTGAGAATTTCTATTTAATTTTTTTTAAGTCACGCTTACTGTTCTTATCAGACCATCCAACTTACGTGATAAAACATGTCAAATGGAAACTACGTTGAGCGTACATGCACGTTTTTTTTCTTAATTAAGTGACATTGGTAGTGTAAACACGTGCAGATAGAGCTAGAATGAAACAACTGCGGCCCTTTTTCTTTATCTATTTTAAGAAACAAAAAACCTCGTTTTTTTTTTATTACAGCCTATCTATAATTCCATTACTGAAAATAGAGCACCCACATAGAATGCATAAAATAAAATAAAAATAAAAAAGATATAGCTTTTCATCGGATCACCGTGATCCGTAAATGTTAGTAATAAAAACGACGTATCAGCCATGTTAGTACTTAATAAATAATTCTGTTCGAGTAATTTGTCACAAATGCTCGACTAGTGGATAGTCCTCACCGTTGGCGATGATAGAACACACCTTAATAGTGAGCCTATTTTGTTACGCAGTGCTTTTTTATAGGATAAGGGTGAAAAACGAGCACACAGTTCCACCCGATGGTAAGTGGATGCTGTAGCCCACAGACATCTGCATTTAACCTCGTTTAAAAATCAAAACGCAGATGCGTTGTCACCCTTGAGGGCTAAGATGGAATGCCTCAATTTCAGTAAAACGAGTCTCCGGCTCTCTACACTCACCATACGAAACACAGCAGTGTTAAGCCACTATTTTATGCTGTTAGTCTGTGAGAGCGTGGTCCTTCCCCGGTCGAGCCGACCTATTCATGCACCAACCATTATAGTGTGGTTGAGAAATTGTTAACCCCAGAGTACGCAGACATACTGGATGCGCTGCTGTCAAAGTTGGATTTGGCATACTAATCACGCTTGATTCCCGGGTCAGCAAGCATAGTTTTTTTATTATTATTTATTTGTCATCAGTTATTTCATATATTAAATTGTTTTATCATTGAGTTTATTTATTTAATTACGCTTTATTTGCACACCAAGTACAAAAAGGCGAACTTAATGCAACAAGGCATTCTCTACCAGCTAAATCCAGGCTAAGCAGAGAAGATATTGTGGATGCAAAGTGCAATTGAGTTAAAATATCTTTAAGTAGTCATACACATTATATATTGCGATACATGTTATAAACATATTTACACATATATATTATTATATAGATATACATACAAGATATATAAATATATACATATATTTGCCTCATACTGCCTGTGTATATAATACGCGTATATGGTATTAAGTTGTCGTGCGGTGGCGAGGTAAGAGGCGACTAAGTTATACGGCAAAAAAGAACTTATGACCTTTGATGTATGGCGGTATAAGCAGCTCAGTTATTATTATTATTATTACAGTCACAAGTCCACTGCTGAATATTGGCATCCCCCCAGGCGTGCCAAAATAGCGCGGTCCTAAGCCACCTGCATCGATTGACTTGCATCTCTTACAAGGTCACTTCATCTAGTGGAGGGCCGCCCTACATTTCGCTTGCCGGTACCGGTACGAGGCTGCCACTCGAGAACTTTTCTTTCCCATCGGTTGTCGGTTCTTCGAGCTATATGGCCAGCACATCACCGTTGGTCTATATCGCTTACTCTCGTTTACGACAGACGAAAAATCCTTAGACCGGTGACTGGAAGCAGCGTGCGGCGGTATTTATAGAATATTTTATTTTAATGAAGGCAGGCAGACGAGCACATAGTGGTAAGTGGATGATTTAGCCCATCGACATCTACATTTATCTTCGGTTAAGAATCAAAACGCAGATGCGTTGTCACCCCTGGGGACTACGACGGAATGCCTCTTTTTCAGTAAAGAGGGTCTCCCGTTGTCTATACTCAATTATATGAAATTTATCGCGGTATTAAGCTGCTATTTTGCGCTGGTATCCTTTGAGAGCGGTGTCCTACTCCGGTCGAGTCGACCTATTCGTGCTACAACCATAATGTGCCTACGGCGTGACGCAACTACATATAAAACGAAACATTTGATGCTGCGGTACGCCTACAATAAGTTTTTTTATATAGAATATGGTGACAAACGAACACACAATCCACCTGATGTAAGGTGGATGCTGTGGTCCATAGACATCTACGTTTGTCCTCGATTAGGGATCAAAATTCAGATGCGTTGCCACCCCTAAGGACTATGATGGATTGCCCCTTTTCCTGTAACAGGAGTCTCCATAGAGCATAGAGCTGGTATTCTGTGAGCGCGTCGTCCTTCCCCGGTCGTGCCGATACATTCGTGCTACAACCATAATAGATCTGCAAGCATGACTCTGCCACGTATAAATGACGTTAAGTGTAAATTCTCTAGGATTTCTCGGATCGTCTAGGATCTCTCTATAATGGGAGAGTTCCACGTCCTAAAGCTTTTAGAGACAAATGAAGAAGAAAGTAGTAAACTTGATGCGGAACACAAAAAACACCCCGTGAAACATTAATAAAACAAGTGATATACGAGTGAATATAGTTGGTACTTACACTGCCTTAAAGTTAAGGCACTAAAGATTAGTTTTATATAATTTTAGGCTAATCTTTAACAGTATAGTGGCAGTGGAGGAAGTAGTTATATTAGTAGTATAGTTTAATTACTGAGTTTTTCTGTCAAGAAATTCTCAGTAGCTGCCCGGCGTCAGGAAGTTGGCGGTGTCTCACCCCCGTGCCTCGGAAAGCACGTAAAGCCGTTGTTCCTGCGCTTGTTCTCTCTCTCTTCTCAGAACTAAAAAGAAGAAAAATTATCAGAGGGAATAGAGTGAATCTGTGCTTGCGCACACACTTGGGCACTATATTCCTGTCCTGCGCCGTTGGTTAGCCTCCGTTGAGGCAGGCCGCCAAGGCCGAAATTCGGTCTGGAGGACATTATTATATTATAATTATTATAGTTGCAGCACGAATGGGTCGGCTCAACCGGGGAAGGACTACGCTCTCACAGAATACCAGCATAAAATAGTAGCTTAATGCTGCTGTGTTTCGTATGGTGAGGATTCCAGGATAGATGTAGATGTTTATGGGCCACAGCAATCACTTACCATCAGGTCCATCCTATGAAGAAAACCATATCGTCCCGTGGATGTCGTAAGAAACAACAGAGGTGAATAAAAATAGAAGATGGACTGCAAAGTGTTCCCGTTCCCGTCTGTGGACTATTAGAGTGAGGGAATAGGGTGCACCTGTGCTTATGCATACACTTGGGTACTATAATCCTGTCCTACGCCGATGGCAAGACTCCGTTGAGACTGGCAGCCGTGATCTAAATTCGGTCTGGAGGATATTATACTGAGTACTGTATACGGTGTTCTATCTCATTTTCTCGCAAGATAAATCCTATAGATTTGTATCGATCATTTCTCCGTGTTTCTAATCACATCTTTAAAATCAAGCCTCACTTGGAAAAGATATCGTGCTACATACATACGAGTATATACAAAAACATGAACAGTCGAATTGTGACTTATCTCCTGTTTTAAAATCGCCAAAAATATAATATAATTAATAGAATCAGGCGTTATTTTGCGGAAATCCATTGTATTGAAGAACACCTCCCGCCCTCCCTCAATTGCGTGCACTAATCTTGTCACACTAATCCCAACACTACTCCCGGCATCACTACACTAGGAAAGATACAAAGATACATCACCTGAGGATGCATCGTGTAGAGGCGAAACACGTGTCGTATTATCGTCAATGGTACGTCTTTCCTGGTGTAGTGGTTTTTGTAGTAGTGGTGCTGAGATTAGTGGCGAAAGGATTAGTGCACGCAATTTAGGGAGGGCGTGAGGTACTCTCCAAACTAGGTAAAACACATAATTTTATTTTAATTAGCGGATGTGTGCGAATTAATTCTTAACAACTTTAAAAATATAATAATTAATAACAATTAGAGTTGTGGCAGCTCGGAGGATATGCATATGTCTTAGGTTTAGATATTTTGCCTCTTTACTATGTTTCTGCTTTCTACGAAATTCTATTTATATTGTAAATTTTTTTTTCAGTAGTTTTGTGATTTCCCCATGGGCCTTTCATCACTGTTAGGGTTGATTGACCACGTTCAATAGTCGACATCACGTCTGTGTGTCTGTAATCGAACCGTCTATCAATTGATATCGATTTATTTGTAATACGCCACCGATTAGTTTGATAACGATTACGAATAGTCCGTGACGATGTGGTTTTCTTCGTGCGAGTTATCAGGTGATATCGATTCGTTGTTAATATGCTAATGTTTGGGTGTAAAATGATTTTTTTACCGAATTGAAAATGAAAGATTCTCTAAGATATTCGTATAAAATTTTACATCAATCATATAGATTTTACTTAACTGTGGCTGTGTGACTGTGGTGATATAAGAATATCCACTATCTTACATCGTCCCATTGATGTCGTAAGAGGCGACAGAGGGAAAATAACCACGAGGTGGGCAGCAGCGTCTTCTTAACCCTTCAATCCCCATAAAAATCCCATGCAGTTACATGCGTCGGGCAAATCCCGTGTGGTCGCATGCGACCGCACCCACCTACAGCACTTAAAACCATTAAACCTTATATTTAGAGACTACTTTTCTATGAAAAAGTTTGGCATCATAAAATCTATACACAATTCTCTATCCTGTGGTCTGTTTTAACAAAAGTCTGGTTTTACTTCACTACAAAAAGATTTTATTGTATATTGATAACAAAAAATACAATAAAATGTTTTTGTTATGATAGTACGTACCAAGAGGATGTCGGCATCGTGAAAATCATAATTATTTCTATATATTACTCGAAATTATTTACGTAAAAAATAAATTATATGAGACAATCTATGGCGAAGGCCTACGTTCTACGTTGGACTTATACACATACCATTACAATGTCACACTGGGCAGTAGAAGTAATTGAAAAAGAGCCTACAAACTAAAATTAAACTGCACATGGCAAAGCCACGCTGCAGCTATATTATAGTTGTAGCGTGAACAGGTTGGCTCGACCTGCGAAGAACCACGCTCTCACAGAATACCGGCGTGAAATAGCAGCGTAATGCTGCTGCGTGATAATGTGTTTTGTATGGTGAGTGTAGAGAACCGAAGACCATTTTTACTGGAATCGAGGCAATCCATATTAGTCCTCAGGGGTGACAACGCATTTGCATTTTGATCCTTAGTTGAGGTAAATGTATCACTTAACATCAGGTGGACTGTGTGTTCGTTTGTCACCCATTGCTATAAAAAAAAACTTTACCAGAAGTTTTCTTCCTCATACAACTTCTTTTTGGAATCGACTACTACCAGAGATTTTTCCGGGACGATACGACTTAGGAACCTTCAAGAAAAGAGCCTACTCCTTTTTAAAAGGCCGGCAACGCAGCTGCAATTCCCCTGGAGGCGATGTTTCTTCTCCATATGGAAGTTTACGGGTGTCGAGTGACCCTCCTCTTTACCCGGGCGTCTTCGCGGGGTTGCACGGCTCCTCCGGATTTTGTTGAAATTGGCTTTTCTTCAGCCTTCGGAAGGTCCTGCCTCGGTGTCGACGCATCTCTACACGAGGCCGAGTGTCGGGAACCTCTAAGTCCAGGGATGACGAATCTTCACGTAGTGCCGATCTCAACCAACCGGCCCGCACCCACCGTTAAGTGGTACAGCACCATTCCCTCGGAGTTCACTTCTTCGGCTGAAGTCGAGCTTCAATGGGTGACTTCTCCTATTGGGTTGATTTGCGTACTTCACGCCTTTCAGAGGAAGATCATTCGGTGGAGGGAGTCAGGGCGCTCTCAAGCCGCTTGGCCGAGTTCGCTCCAACACGATGCGTACACCCACTGCTAGGTGACACACCGTTCCCCCGGCGACCGTACTAGGAAGCTGGTGAGGGGACACTCAAGGTGGAGATCGGTGTCCGTGCAGTGTAGTGGCGAATTCCCCTGGTGTTGCATTTGTTCATGGGCGGCGGCAATCACTTACCATCAGGTGAGCCGTATGCTCGTTTTCCCCCTCACATATAAAAAAATAATCTTCAATGCTGCATCCAGTGGAGGCATATTTGTTTCACAAACACTAAAAAGAACAAAATAATAATTATGTAATTTAATAACCAAATAATAGCTTTTGAAATCGGAGCTTTAGTTCTGTAAGTCTGTGATTGCCTCATTGGTCTAGTAGCCGTAAGCACCATTAATGATCATCACTGGGTTCAAATCCAGGGTCGGGCCAAAATTAGTTATTGAGTTTTTCTGTTATTAAATACTCAGTAGCAGTCCGGAGTTAAGAAGCTGGCGGTGTCTCACCCCCGTACCTCGGAGAGCACGAAAATCCGTTGGTCCTGCGCCTGATCTCTCTCCGGTCGTGTCGATTTATCGTGCCATCGGACTATGAGAGTGAGGAAATAGAGAACGCACCTGTGTTTGCGCATGCACTGAGACACTATAACCCTGTCCTGCGCTAATAATAGTATGATAACTACCTACCGGGTAGATGACATACCGTTATCTATTTAATCATTCGATCATTTTGATTGGACTTGTTACTAATAAAAAAGGGTTTCGTGTTTTCTACACTCACCTTTTCACCCAGGTATTCCATGAGTGCATGGTTCTTCCCCGGTCGAGCCGACTCACTCATGCTGCAACAATAATACAGCTGTAGTGTAGCTCTGTGACGTATTAAAGTAGGTTGCAGGTGTTCATAAAACGCAATGGAGATATTCGCACCAGATTTTATATTAAAAGAACTACAGAACCACAGTGGAATTGTTAGTTCGTTTAAAAAAATTATAAGCGTTAGCGTTACAGCCTACTAAAGTCCACTGCTGGACACAGGCCACCCCATAGATTGCCCCATAGGGGGAGCATTTTCCATAGTTGCCACACTTAACAAGAAGGTTGGTAGCCGCAATTCCTTTATTTTTTCTAGTCGTTATTAGGAAGACGCCGCTCCCCATCTCCTGATTTGTTTCTCTATTTCGCCTCTTACGTCAGCCGCGGGATGATGTGCTGCCACTACAGGGCGTAAATTTTTGCCCATTTCAATCGAATTATGATGAAATTTAATTAATGAAGTCCAAAGCGTAAATAGGTATATTTAAAAAAAAATTGATCGTAATATCTCCATAAAATTTAAAGACTTTTTGCTTATGTGTACTCATCGAATTTTAGAAATTATAAGAAACTAGCTTGCCAGGCACACGATGTCCTACCCTTTTCGACGACCCTTTGTCATGTCCTATTAAAAATCCTTAAATTATCTAATATATGAAAAAAATTATAGGTCACTCACGGGCAAAAAAAACTATCCCGTCTCTCACGCTGGACTAGACTGCACACGGTGTACAAATTTGATTAATTTATAGGTTAAGTAGTTTAGGGGTTCATCGCGGACAAACAACGTGATACGTAATTTATATATATTAAGATATAACAAATTCAACAATAATTGCTTGCACCATCACTTTAAGCAGTCTTCTGAAGTGTGTAACAGTATCATTATCATTTTGACCATTCACAGCGGATCTGTGCTGTGTGCGCAGTAGAGCTGAACATGAGTCTGCCCCAGAAATTGCCGCAGAACACGGTCCTGTGTCACCTTTATCCATCGATGTCCTAAATATCTTAGGTCGGCACTCTATCTTAAGTGTAACAATATCACCAAACAAACATTAAATAAGATAATTTCCTTTTTAATATTGCACTTACTATATGCTTACAATATTTTATTCACTCTGCACGGAATATTTAAAGAGATCACAATAAATTAATATTAGTAGGTCAAATTGTTCCAAATTATAAATAAATAAAAAAATGTATTTTAAAAAACCATAACTTAATAAAATTGAAAATTAAATTAAAAAATGAATTATCTTACCGGTAAATATATATATATGTAATACGATAATCATATGAAAATAACTACAAATTAAGTTCATTAATAATTTAAAAATAAACCATTTGAATACATCATTATAATCCATTGTACAAATTAAATTCTCACAACAGTCCAATTACTAATGAATGTGTCATTACGTTTAATGGGTCAATGAATCGACTCGAGGAGTTAACGCACCGGTGTGTGCGGGCCTTAAGAAAAAAACTTTTACTCGCGCCCGCGTGAACTTTCAGCCAACTTCAGCGCTTCCTTCCGGCAACCTTGCTCGACGCGCGCGCAGCGTTAGTCCGCGTTCAACCTCCGACGCGTTCGCACGCGCCACGCGAGTGTCGTGCATGTGCTTTGTGACGTCCAGTCAGTGTTGCGCAGTGGAGAACCGGGCCGGCGCCGCGGGGCCTGCCATCGGCCCGGGCGGTATGGAGTCCCCACAGATGTATGACGCGGCTGGAGCACCACCACCGCCGCCCCAACCAGACCTGAAAAAGGTAACCGAGGACAAGAGAACACCCTTCCCGCCGCCAGACCTCGACGAGCTCAATGGACAAGAAATCAGCCTCGACCTCCAACACCTCATTGAGGACCAGTTTCGGGGGGAGGAGACCATGGCGCTCTTCCAGGAGATATTGCCCGGAGGACGCTCGCCACAACATAGACCATTCGCAAGAACCACCCTTGCGTATATGCCCCAGCCTGTCCATTCTGGTGCCTCATACGCAGCTCCAGTTCAAACTAACTCACACGAACAAGCCCCACCAATTAAAGAAGAACCCCCTGAACCTCACGATTTTAGGAGATCTGTGTCGTGCGCTCAGTATACAGGCCAGTATAATCCGCAGCCGCCCGTTGGAGTCAGTGGGCCTTATGGAGGTGGTTTCACTCCTTTGCCACCCTTGGGAGCGCCATTGCTGCCGCCACTCTTGAAGCATAAACCAGCACCACCCAGACGTTCGTCTGGAAAGGTGATAGACAAAGGAACAGATGAATACAGAAGAAGAAGGGAACGCAACAATATAGCCGTGAGGAAATCGCGCGAGAAAGCTAAAGTGCGCTCCAGAGAGGTGGAGGAGAAAGTGAAGACATTGCTGAGAGAGAAGGAAGCTTTACTCAAGAGGCTTGAGGCTGTCTCTGGGGAGTTGAGTCTCCATAAACAGATGTACGTGCATCTAATCAATCTAAACCACCCGGAGATCACGGAATTGTGTCGATCAATGCTACAACTGGGAGCTCCTCATGCGCCTGACCATTCGCTTTGACCATAGGTGAGTGTGTGCGTTAACATTTTTGTGTGTACTCATCGCTGTACATGTGTGCGTAGATGTGCATGTTGTGAGAAGGAAAGCCGTAAATCACGTGTTCAAAGGGTTTTGTTTTTATGACACATTATGCAATTTGTTTGTAGTTGTCGTTTTCCAACTAGATTTTGACACCATTCGATCACGAATGTGCGCTTTAATTTATTCTTATTTTACAATTTACATTTCTTGCAAGAAAATATAGAGGGCGTTTAAAAGAATTCGAAAATTTAATAAAATATCAAAATAAATTAATTATGTACACATAATTTTTTCAAATATTTATGTATTTTCGGTAACATCTTATTTTTAAAAGCAATCAATTTCATTAAAACATTAGGTATATACGTAAATAATTAAATAGAATGAAAAATCCTCAACTACCCAATTATTCAAACATGTTTTTTTTATGGAAGTGAAAGTAAACAAGTATACGGCCTATACCAGTTTATTCATTTTTACGATTTAAAATAAAAAAAAGAATACTAAATTTACGTTTCATTTTAAATTATTAAAATATACTATAATTGACATTTAAGTTTTTAAAATGCCTAAATTCTGACTAAGATTTTTATTTTATTGAGAAAATGTTAGATGAGAAGTTAGAACATTTTGTATACGCATGTATATATGTATGTAACTAAGTATGTGAGTATATAATATAT
>DWHP01007027.1:0-11142 GCA_018247895.1 Parnassius honrathi
ATATTACTTTTTGTTCTCGAGATACACGAAGCGAAAATTTAATCCAAACATAGATACATACATACGTACATATGCACACAAGGACATCCTCTTAAAACCATACTATTCAAATGTAAAGACCTTGTAACGTGGAGATATGTTAAAATTTCCAATTTGCAAAATCGGACCCATTACAGTAATTTCCCACTAGGAAGTTAATAAATAAATAAACAAGTAATACAGCGTAGCACATTTTTAACCATCAAAATGTTATCGCATTGTTTTTCATGTTTTTTATATAGATTATCATTGAAATAAAATTTTATTCGCAAACATCAATGTATTTGACTGCCTCGTTGGCTTTAAGATCGTAATGCGAATGCCGATCATGTGGCATATGGTTCAAATTCCGGGTCGGTCCAAGTTCAGTTTTCGATAATTTCTTAGTAGCATTCCGCAATCAGCAAGTGGACAGTATTTCACCCCATGCCTAGGAAGGCACGTAAAGCCGGCTGCCCTTCCATACTTTACCAATCAATCGCACTATGAGAGTGAAGAAAT
The DNA here is from genome assembly GCA_018247895.1 of Parnassius honrathi. NCBI lineage: Eukaryota > Metazoa > Arthropoda > Insecta > Lepidoptera > Papilionidae > Parnassius > Parnassius honrathi. The sequence continues at coordinate 541 of DWHP01007027.1, forward strand.
TGAGAATGCGTCTCGTTTGCTGCAATCACCGTGCTTGCATCCACACTCGTGCACTATAATCCTTTTCTGCGCAGGTGGCTCGTCTCCGTTGAAACTGGCTACTATGACCAAAATTCGGCCTGGAGAACATTACTATTCTTTTAACAGTCGTATCAGTCTTGGGCACTGGCGTAGACTTTATTTCGAAAATTGTAGACAAAAAGCAGATGAATTAATTGTGTCCTTCTATGAGTGTGAAAACCGCATACCCATATTTACGGTTAACTAAGCACTTCATCTAATTCTTCAGGTGTGAAAATGTACCTTAATTTCATTTTGAATTTTGTCTCGGGCATAAATAGAGGATAGTGGATGTCTATGGGGCACAGTATCTTTCTACCATCGGGTGGACTGTGTGCTCGTTACTAACCCATATTCTATCACTTGAAGTTATTAGTGTGCCACAGCAAATATTTTGACGAAGAAATAATTATTTATAGTAACAATCTTCAGGAGGTTAATTATTTTACTATTTCTTTAATTATAAATTTTTTTTTAAATTTGGATCTATGAATAAAATAGTGTCGTAAGATTGTTGCTGTAGTTACATTATTTTAATTGATATGATTTGAGAGCGAAGTTCTTCACCAGTCAACATACATGTGCTACAATCATAATAGAGCTACAGCGTGGATCTACCACGTCGGTGATATGTGTTAGACGAAGCAAGTACATTAATTACTTGTAATGCTACTTCCCCTCTCCATTCTGTAGAAATTAGGATGAGTCCGCATTTTCAAATGGACTTTTGGCTATTATCGGTCGACAGTGCGTCTTTCCTCAATTAGCAACAGTGTGCGTTGTATGCTGAGACCATGAGATTTAACAAAAGACACTTGATATACGGCGTAAATAAGGTAATATTGTTTTTATTATACATACGATATGTTATAACAAATACGTATTACGAATATATATGAAATAAATATATTAGATTTTATTAATAAATATTTTATTTACTGTAGTAATTCAACAGATGTATCAAAACTATTGTTATTTTAATAGCTGATACGCCATCATTATTTCCCTTTACAATATGTCGCTTTCCATTGTGATCCTTTAGCGGAAAACGACAAAAGATAACATCTGTTTAAACTACTAGTGTACGCTTTATTTCCAACAGAAAAAATATTTTCAATGAAATTTAAAATTATGTCCATTAAATTTTTCCTTTCATACCTATAATTTTGAATATTGCTTAATTTGTACCATAATTACATTTTAAAATAATCTAATAATGTGTCTTCAATTTTACATTTTGTCAAAGCGATTCTGAGAGATAAATTATAAGTTAAGTTTGTTTGCAAAACGAAAAAGTCTTAATGTAACTATATTAAGGCTTTTTCGCATAATTTGTAAAAATCATCAACCTATATACATTTTTTCTTATAAATATTAAGTGACAAATTAACTTAAATTTCACATCATAGTATCAATTGTTCCTTATAACAAGTAAAAGTTCGTCATCCGCAAAATTGCACTGCTCGTCTTAAAATGGCTTTGTGAAAGAAGCACATCATTTGAACACAGTAAGGCGTTGGGTACGCAGAACTGATTGTAGCCGTGTTTCTCCATGACAAAATTTGTGAAAGTCGACTCTCAACTGTGATCACTCAGAAAAATGTGGCTACTGTCGGACAATTAATTCTGAAGAAAACCCGCACATAATCTATTAGCAAATTTGAGGACGTTTACTTTAAAAGTTAGAAAACTTTGTTGCTGCTGGAATCTTTATAAGCTGATTACAGAAAACCGATCTATAACACAACTATTTCTTTCAAAATTAGGAAAAACGAAAAGAATTACCGAAAAGTCGTATCCTATGAGACCATGACCAACTTCCACGCGTGAACAAAACAAAATCATTTTGGGCTTCTTAAAAAGTGGAGCTCGTGATCTACACCGCACACAGTGTTGATATTGAAGTATGCGATTTCCTTATCCTATGAAAAATCAAAGATTTGTTGAGGGTTTGACTTTGAAGGGCCCAGAAGAGGTAGTGGCAGTCCTCAACCAGCACTTGATAAATCAGGTTAAAAGTCCTTATGATTTCAAAAATGGTTTGAACGAATTAAAATTACTGTCACTGTAATGAAGAATACTTTGAAACATCGACATGACATCCTAACGCTAGTTATTGGTGAAAGGAAGTATTTCTCACAATTGACACTACTCACTCCCATTAACGAAGTCAAGATGATTTCGCAAACCTGGCCCCATTCGGCATCATTATAATGGTCATCATTGTTCATAGGTTCACTTTTTCATATTTTTCTGTTAGTTTTATTTCAAACTACTTTATTCATAACAAATAAATTTTAAAACATCCGGGAGTTGAGGGATCCATGGTAGTTTAGGGCTCGCCGATCCTCACCAGCACCGGATGCTGATTTATCACGTGCTCGGCTGTAAATTTTTATGCGGGTAGGAATTCATATACTGAGAATTATTATTTATTATGCGCCTGTGACAACTTCTAGTTGTTAATAAAATTGATATATTTGTGAAATGGGCACTAAGAATTTATATTACATCAAGTATTAAAAATACATATACCAAAAAATGTTCGCAATTTTGACCGCTTTTAAACGAATCCAGACAATGCATAACTTTGCTTTCAAGATAATTGCTTTGCCGCTTGACGTCAGAAGCATGCGAAATTATACACAAAGAAGTGATTCAAATGTAGCTTATGTTTCGCAAGTGTAATGGATAAATTTTATGGTACCGTAATTTTAAGCTTGGTCTCTGATATATTACATATTTTGTAGGCTTCAACTTTTTTAAATAGTGAAGAGAGACAGAAATGTGGTGGTCTTATTCTTCAGGAAAGATAAATGGTGAACGCGCTCTTAAAGAACTACATACCGATTTCCATTCTTAGCCTCGTCTACGTGCTATTTTCGAGTCGTCTAGTACGAATGTTCTCGCACGCAGTCTGGACAACTTCCAGCCTCCCAAACAAGCAGATTTCCAAATATACCATAATATACCATATATTATAATATACCATAGACCATATACATACCCTTCGGCAAATTGTACAGAAGACCGAAAAGTATAATCTGCCTATTTGCCTGGCGTATGTGGACTATGAGAAAGCCTCCGATTCCGTCGAAATTTGGGTGGTGCTAGAGTCCCTTCAGCGGTGCCGATTTGACTGTCAGTATACCTAAAAGCTGGATAGTAGGGCTAAGATGGCTATCCGAGTACAGAACCAGATAACGAAACCTATCCAACTGCAAAAAGGTGTAAGACAGAGTAACGTTATATCTCCGAATCTCTTCACCGCTGCATTGGAAGACAATTTCAAACTACTGGACTGGCACGGAAGTGGCGAGTACATCACTCACCTTCGATTAGCCGACGATATAGTCCTTATGGCGGAATCACTTAAGGACCTAAGCACTATACTCAATAACCTAAACAGTGCCTCCCAACGGGTAGGTCTTAAGATGAATATGGACGGAACGAAGATCATGTGTAACGTCCATATCACACTATTGCCGGTAGTTGTCGGGAGCATAAAGCTCAAAGTTGTTAACTCGTTAACGTAAATGTTTATCTGGGACAAATAATTAGACTAGGTAAGTCCAACTTCAACCGAGAGGTCAATCGACGAATTCAACTCGGCTGAGCAGCGTTCGGGAAATTACGACACATCTCGTTAGCCATATCTCAAAACTTGAAAACTAGACTGTATAACCAGTGCGTGTTGTCCGTGATGACTTATGGACTGAGACGTTGCCCTTCACTGCTGGCCGTATGTGAACGCTTAAGGTCGCTCAGCAAGCTATGGAGAGGGCTATGCTCGGGTTTTCTCTTCATGATAAACTTATGAAGAAGATTTCCGCAGTAGAACCAGAGTGACCGACATAGCCCAACGAATTAGTAAGCTGAAATGGTAATAGCCGGCCATATAGCTCGAAGAAGCAACAAACGATGGAAAAAAAGGTTCTCGAGTGGCAGCCGTAAAGCGACCCCCACCCCCCACCTCCACTAGATGGAGTCACAGCCTGGTAAGACATGCAGGAAGTCGATGGATGCAGGTGGCTCAGAACCGTGTTTTGTGGTATTCCTTGGGGGGGCTTATGTTCAGCAGTGAACTTTTTAAGGGCTATAATGACTATGATCATCATCATGATGATGAAAATGAAACTATTAATTAGTTGAGTGGTATTTCCCATTCGTCCTTGAGCATCTATTTTTAACCAATATTCTTATTGTTATCGTATTTTCAACTAATTTCATTAAAAATTAAATATTCAAATATATTGTATTCGATTCTAATCGACAAACGACAGGGTAGGCTTCTGAAAACGAATGTTAAAATTAAATACCTTTTTATATTACTTAACCACTCGCGTCCCGTCAGTATATTGGACCCATTAGTCAGACCTACGGTCAAGCCAAAGAGTATAGTAGGTTCGGCCAAAGACATTTTTTTAAATGAAGGTAAATATAACTTAGAGTCACTACCACGTTCTTATCCAAAAATAAAAATTGTCAACAATTAAAATATCGAATTATTTTTATGAAGTTCACGTGAGCGTTAGAGAAACGACGATTGTAAGACGTTGTTGACAAATAAAATATTTAATGAAATAGTATAGTAAAAATAGAATTTAACTTTGTAGAATTTAATTTTTATGAGGTTTAGGATCACTTATCCAGCACAAAATCACAAAATGCTGACAGATCCAGGTGGCGCTTCAAGCGCCATCTTGAAAACACGTTTTCAGCCGATATCTCGGTAACTATGCACTTTAAGGCAAAATAATACATATATACTAAAACATCGTGAAACGTTTTTTACAACTGCTTATCAAAGTTCAGTTTACTTTTGACAATCACCCCCAATCGGAATCTTTTGCTAATTGCCCGACGTATTAAAGTACATATAACACAAATAATTTAAATGTATAATGTTTATATATTATAAATAATTTATATATAATAGTATTTTATCATATTGGGTCATCGCTTATTCGTGTTAAATTAAAAAATGTACGAACAAATTTTTGGTATAAAGTGAAAAGATTAAAACCTAAACGGTACCGAATGCTTTGATGTATGTTATTTTAATTCACTAGGTGGTAGGCTTTCTTTTGCAATGGGTACCAGCCTCTTGCATATTTCGGTAACTTGAAGGGCAGCTGAACAGCTTAAGGTCATTATAAGTACAAGTTGTGGCGCATTTGATGAGAGACCTCGGTGTTAGAAGTCGATTGCGGTTACTCTTAGGTTATGTACGCCACACACGGTTAGTTCAACTGATCATTCCAACTGATCGGTTCAAACTGGGACTGTTTTCTTTTAAAATATCGGATTTTCGATATATTTATAAATATATCAATATCGGAGTTTTATAAATAATTTTATTTATCGATATATCGAAAATCGGATATTTTAAAAGATAGCAACAGTCCTAGTTTGAACTGATCAATTGGAATGGTCAGTTAAACTGACCGTGTGTGGCATCCATTACAGTAAGATCGTATCATCAAGTTTTACTTGGTGGACTCCCTTTCTGCTTATTAGTCCATGTGAGTGGGTACCAACTTCTTACCTATATTTGCCGGCAAACAGTAGCGCTTGCACTGCATCATTTATTATACTGTGTGTGACATCTTTCATCATCATCGTTACACTCACTGCAAATGCACCATGTGCAGGTGTTATCAGCACTTTTAGTAAATAGGATGTATTCCTCTTTACACCTTACACACAAAGCATTCCAGGTGATTCTACAAAATTAAAAACAGCTTATGGCTAAAATAGTTTAGTTTTGCGATACAACAAAGTGCAATAAAAAATCCGTGTAAAACTTGGAAAAGATTCTCAGTGAATATCATTTATCAGTACACTTTCGCTACAGTGCCATCACATCTTTTGTGTCAGACGTCGCTCTGTCTGACTTTCGACTTCGTGAAGACAACCGTAAAATTAAAAAGTAAACATTTGCCACCGTACGAAGATTTATAGCAATAAGATTTTTCTCTTATATCCTAAGAAATCTATTATTTTACTCTGTGTTTTAAGGCATATTTATTAATTTTTCTTCATACGAAGCTTTTGCAAATTACTTATTTCTGTGTTTAAAGCTTTCTAAGGTAATATATTTATACTTTTGCTTTGAACGTAAGAACATTATGAACAAAAATTTTATTTAATTTTGTTTTCTATGCAGTAGCTAATTTTTAACAGCTTTACAAACTTTTATTGATGATAACGTTACAGTTCACCGTTTTTTACGTAGATTAATTAGCAGAATAGTCTCGCATAAAAACTATTTTTTGCCTTTGACATTGGAAAAGAGGCCCTCGTTGCGTAGACATAGTTAACGCAAGGGGTTATTATAAATAAATTCACATGCTGGATGAGTAATCAGGCAAAGATATAATCTTTTTTTTTTTCATAAATAAAACGGAGACTGTCAAAATATCACAGTAAGATTATTTGGGTTTTAAAGTACTAGATGTTTGCCTTATTTCGTTGTGGCTACTTTTTAACGTAGTTTGAATAATAATAAAAAAAAGTTTAGAAATAAAAAAATCTAAAAACATTTCCAAAATCTGCACGGCTTATCATTATTTTTACACAACGAAATGAAATGTTTTCAAATTCGTATTTTCGTTCATTCATTATTACTTTAATACTTGTTTTTCATTGTCAAACCTCCACACCAAGCAAGATGATTATCGTTTCATATTACGCAGATGGCTACATTGTCACACATTCAACATATAATTGAATCTGACAATAGGCTACTATTAAAGAAAATCGGTGCCATGATGTTCTTATTCTCGTCAGTTTTTGCAGTTCACTGCTATATTAATTTTTATTAAAAAAACAACTAAAGCATTATTAAATATCATTACATCATAACTTTTGTTGGGGACGCGAGATAAACATCTCATCAAATCTTTTATTGTTTCTTAAAGATAAACATTGGAATTAATTACTTTTTATAAAGTGCCAATTCCTAAGAAAATTAAGGATATTTGTAGTAGCTTAGAGTCATGCATGACAGGAATCGGCTATGTAATACGAATTAAAAAAGAATTAAGAATCTTTTAATTTGCTTTAAGCACTTTTGATTAATGGTTACTTAATATTTTAATTACCGATAAGATATATCAACAATACGATAGATACTAGAGTGAAATCGTGTAAATGTCAGAAGGAAAAGTATAAATATTAGAAAAGGATGGCAAAAGCCTCCTATGGCATTCCGAGTGTCGTGTCAAATCAAGTTTGTCAATAAACTTAGGTATTTAGCAGAAAAGAAAAACGCAAGTCTAAATCGTTTTTCAAGAATCAAAATACTCAAAATACGCATAACTCATAATCACTCACGCCTGTCACACCGAGGGTTAAGCAGAAACCACGGACTTCCACTTAGCACGATCCTGACACACCTCTTTCGCCTCCCTTACATACATATATCTACGCATAACCGCTCGTCGTTTAGGGGTACTCCTAATGTGACCCATTTTCAAAATATCGCCAATTTATTTATATTTTTTTTATAGGAGAGGGTGCAAACGAGCACACGGTTTACCTGATGGTAAGTGATTACCGCCGCCCGTGAGCAACTGCAACACCAGCGGAATTGCAGATGCGTTGCCAGCCTTTTAAAAAAGAATAGGATCTTTTCTTGAAGGTTCCTTAGTCGTATCGGTCCGAAAAAATCTCTGGTGGTTGTCGACTCCACAAGGAAGTTGTGCGAGGCAGCAAACTTCTTTTAAATTGCACCATCTCTTTAAACTCTAAACTTCATCACTCAGAATAAATCCGTTCTCGTCTCGGATAGCGTTCATTCTAGACTGTTTTGAATTTCCCCTGTCAGTTCTTACCAGTTTCCAGAACATTTTAATATTTGACTGGAGGCTATCAGATATCCTTTTATCATTCTTATCCGTTCTTTCTTGCTTTTTCGTCTCAACTGCTTCTTTTACTCTCTTATTTAGACGTCTAAAGTCAGCCTTCTTTCTTACAATCTCATCATTCATACCGCCAGAATTACCAGCTATGGTTACTTATAAATCAAGCCATGCTTTCTGCTTTGCTTAAACTTCCATCCGTACCTCATCATCTCACCTCAACGTATTATTTTTCCTTTCATTTGTTCTCTTACTTACACCACATACTTCGATGGCTGCATCCACCAAACATTCTTAACATTATCCCTCACACTCTTCTAATCTAAATCATTCATAAGCAATTCATTCAAACACCTAGTATTTGCCCTCTTTCTACATTTATACTTCTCTTTCACATCTTTATCTTGTAACTTCTATTCTTACACGCTGTAACGCAGTGTTAGACACAGATGTCTGATGCGCCAACGCTTGAATAGACCATTTACTCAACGTAAGACCAAGTAATGATCCGTCCCAACGTTGGACCCCCGATAAACCCTTGTATTTTTCATGACGAACAATTACGAAATTTATCATGCTTCTATCATCATCTCTTTCTCAAGTACCCTTACATGTGATTCTTAACTATGACTAAAGAAAGCGTTCGTCACAAAAATATTATTTTTCGTGCGTACGGTGAGGAGGTCTTCAACATTCTCATTTATACTTTCATCGCCAAAACAATAATATCCTTTTATAACCAGACCTCTTCACCCCAACCTTGATATTAAAGTCTTCTAATCCGATTAAAATAATATCTTTTATTAAAGTTTTAAAATGTATGTGATAGCGATTTGTTAATGTTTTGTATAGATAATGTTTTGAAGGATAAGATAATAAAAATGTCAATAAAATTCTATTCTATTAAAAAATCTAGGGAAATAATGATAAAAATTAAAAATAAATTAAATGTTTTAGTTCCACTTTAAAAGTTTAATACTTGCATTAAACTCTTGTATTGTCTACGATATGTGGAATTATTAATGAAAATTGAATTGTTAAGATTATACTTGGCATTTTAAGGTTTACGACTGTAAGAAATTTCCTGTAAAATTGCGATACTATGTTTAATATTTTATGAATGCTTTATGTTATATGATTGCCCAATTGTTTTTATAACGTATCTAATATGTACCTTTTGTTGTTTTGTGTTATTATCTTGGGAAATAAAGTTATGGGGCAATATATGAAAATGTAATAGTGAAAATCATCGGTTCAATAGGGAAGTTTACGCGCGCAATTCTCCTTACGATTTAGATTTGGGCTACCTTAGTAAGTTGTCCAATTTTCAATTTGTTTGGAACCAGCCACAATTTCTTGCTATAAATCGAGAAAGAAACGAAATTAGGAAAACTGAAGTAAAAATTGTAATAGTAGTAAAAGTTCGGCATCACATTTCCAAGGGGCATGTACGAACAATTGCTGTTTTCTTTCACCAGTGCACTGTCTACCCTAAAAGTAGGGAAGTAAGAAGATATACATTCCACTAAGTACGTGATTGACGTCGGAACCAGGACCATTCCTTGGGGCCCGTAATCTTAGTCGTCAAGCGCCCTCTTTTGAATAAAGAGCGGTTAAGGTTTTAAGTCGACGTTTTATCAAGGATTACGCCCACCGCATTGATTCCCGAACCCTACGAAGTATGGTATACCGTCCCGATACGGAAAAGGCAGCTAAGCCCTAAAAGCATGTATCGAGAAAATTTAAAAAAAAACGCGAAATCGGTTTTCCTGCTATCTTTCATACATATTTTTGAATGAAATTGTTGGCATACTGTTCTGAAAAATATAAAAATGTATGTAGTGTAAGTTTTGAATTATTATATTTGAATATTTATCACAATATAAAGGACAGCAAAGTATACCTTAACTTCATTTAAGTATAGCACTGACATTTTACACACACTTTACAGCACCCATATTCACTGGTGAGGACTGAGATGTTCATCGTCCAGATGTCATAGTTAGCTCGGCTACCTTAAGTTTTAAAATGTTAGTTTTTAGTCCGATATACGCAGAACGAGCTTACAGTATCTTGAAGTCCTGCAGTTGTATGTTTCGGTTGGGATTTAATTTTATTAATTATAGGATCCCAAGCAGATGGTGGCACCCGGTCGTCTTCTCTATTGAAATTAGGATGTTTTTTGATTTCAGTCGCCTCGCGAATCATCCTTGGAAGGAATCGGTGTTCTTTAGCGAGGATTTGTGGTCTATCAAATCGGATGTAGTGAAGGGGTGATCCTGTACGTGTTCACAGACTGCAGACTTCCCGGAGCGTCGATTTTTTACATCAGCTATATGTTCTTTAATGCGGGTTTTAATTGATCTTTTAGTTTGTCCTATGTAGTAGAGACCACGTTCGTAATCAAGCTTGTACATTTCTGCATCTTGCAGAGGGACATTTGACTTTACCGATGGTAAGAACCGACCAATCTTCTTCGATTGATTATGATTGGATTGAAGTATGTTTTAATGTTAAAACACCTAACTAAACAAATATTCGTAGTAAACAATTAGGTAATCTTATCTTTAAGCTGCCTAAAAGTAAAGTAAAGTTGCAGTCTATATACGTCCCACTGCTGGGCACAGGCCTCCCCTCATTTCTGAGATGGTTTTAGGGCAAGGAAGTGTCCGCCGCG
>DWHP01007028.1:0-11141 GCA_018247895.1 Parnassius honrathi
CCTTGAAACCAACACAAATTTTCATTTTTTTATTGTTGTAATTTTTTCTTTAATTAAAATAATAATGAAGATTTAAAAAAAATCTTCGAAATTGGAAGATTTTTCGATTTTCTAGAGCTAAAACCGAGCTGACCGCGATAGTATAAAATTACCATATAAAATTATTTCATGTCACTTAACAATATTTCTTTTAATTTCTCAGACATACAGGTTTTTGAGGCAATGTTTTCCGTCACCATCGAGCATTTAGAAGGTCAGCACTTAAACTCGCAACCACAAAATTCATTGGTGCCAGCGGAGATTGAACCAGAGTTTCTTGTTTCCTGTTTATGTAAATACAGCGAGTACTTAGTCCCTGAGCTACCACGGCTGTCTAGAACTACTCAACATCAAACGCTTGTCATTATCACCATTATCGTTACGATACTTCACCAACGAATGCCACCAAGCACGGTCGTGAGTTACCTGCTTGTATCGACTCCTTGCTTGATTATATTGCAAATGCATGTGCTAGGAGGCTAGGAGTGATTTACGACAGTGGTAGAATCATCACTATCATCATCATCATTACAGCCCTTAACATGTACACTTCTGAGCATTGGCCTCCCCAAAAGTGCCACAAAGCACAATCCGGAACCACCTGCGTACATCGATTTCCTGCATGTCTTACCAGGTCGTCATTCCATCTAATACAGCCCTACACTTCATCTGGTACGAGGCTGCTACTCGATCACCCCTTTTTCCCTATCAGTTGTCGGTTCTTCGAGCTACATTTATGCCATATCGGTCACTCTAGTTCCACTTCGAATATCATTATTTCTTATTTTATCACGCCGAGAAACCCCGAGCATAGCCCTCTCTAAAGCTTGCTGAGTTGCCTTGAGCGTCCTCATACGACCAGCGGTGAAGCACCACGTTTCAGATCCATAAGTTATTACGGGCAACGCGCAGTGGTTTAACAATTTCGTTTTCAGGTTTTGAGGTATACCTGACGAGAAAATGTGTCGTAACTTGCCGCATGTAATCCAACCGAGTTAAATCCACGGATTGACCTCGATATAGCTACAGCATAGCTCTCCCACGCATAAAACTTAGTGCTCCCAACAACTACAGGAATAGGTTCCAAGTTCATTTTAAGACCTATCCATTGGGAGATTCTGTTAAGGTCAAATCGCCAGCAAATTAATCGTGAGTGATGTACTTGCCATTGATGTTAATACCGTATTTTTTCAGTCCAGCAGTTTGAAAACGTCTACCAATGCAGCGATGAAGAGTTTCAGGGATAAAACATCAACCGGTCTTACACCTATCTGCAATTGAATAGGTTTCGTACTCTGGTTCTACTCGGATAGCCATCGCAGCCCTAATGTACAAATACTTCAGCATTTTGACGGAATCAAGGATTTTCTCATAGTCCATACACGTAAAGTGAAGTAACGGATTGCACTCTTCGCCTTTTTGTATAATTTGCCGAGGGTATGTATGTGGTCTATAGTACTAAAGCTTTTTCGGAAAATGGGAAGCTGAAAGACGGTACTAGCTGAAGGGACAATATCAGCGCCAAAATTTTGACGGAATCAAAGTTTTCTCATAGAGCATAGACGCAAAGTGAAGTGACGGATTGCACTCTTCGGTCTTTTGTATAATTTGCCGAAGGGTATGTATGTGGTAAACTCTGCCTGCAACAAAAAGCACAGGCAACTAACTCTGTCTGTGCTTTTTGATGCTGCCGGTCCCAAGCCCAGAAAAGAGGAGGGAACGGTTCCGCCGTAGAGAGTGGATGTATCCGGTGGACTAACACACCCACCTGCTCTGGGACCTGCACAGTTGAGCGCCGTATGCGGGGATGAAGGAGTCCTGTAGGGTTGAGCCGATCGTCACTGGGGTATATAGTGTCGAGAGGCAACACGCCCTCTTTGGTCCAGATTTCAAGCTAAACGGTGGCCTTATCTGCTAGCCACAGATAGGGAAATAGCCAAGCGTCCCATCAGAGGGTCGCAGGCGAGGGGTGTGGGGGCTGCCTAGTTTCCCTGAAAAGGACTAGTTGGTGGTAAAGGCCATGCTGACGGAGCAAGTGAAAGCTTACTCGGGCAGTGGGGATGGGCCTTTTCAGCCCTATCTGCCAGCTGGATCGAGCTCCCGATGTCGCGTTGTGAGCCAACTCTACGTCCCTATATTCTCCCGATAATCCTAACGCCTGAAATTCTTTTAATAAAGTAGGGCGTTCCCAAAGGTGCGAGCTCCATGGAAGGTGGGAAGCCGCGAGGACGAATTATGACACTTTTAAAATACTATGGACAACATAAGGCCCATTAGTATAGAGGGAGTCGTGTCAGAGGTGTTTACCTTTGACACTGATAAACCAAAAGGAACCGCCGTTAAATGAGGTTTCACAGACTGTACCACCCAGCATAGGTGGCAATTTCCGCGCTGGATGTTTCCAAAACCAGTTCCAAATCCATAGAGCTGGACGCGAAAAATGACCAAGGGGCCGCGAGTAGCAAAACTCCTGAGGAACCCCAAAGACCCTTTCTCTGCTGCCTGGCAAGTGGTGAGCCGTAAGGGGAAGCGCAAGGCACCCAAAATGTGACTGGCCGACCTGACGGACTATCAGGTGGGTCTATTCCAGCAGGCAGTGGTGCGATGCTCAAAAAGAAGAATAAGAGGCAGCGAGAAAAAGGCTGCAGAGAAAGAGCCGCGCACGCTGCTTCCAAGAGCAACACTCAGGGAGCTGGGCAAGCTACTGCTACTGCGGTGCTTGGGGCTGGAACCAGTAGCCGTGCTGAAACTGGATGGATGAAATTTCCAGCCCGAGCAGTAGGGACGGCCGCCGGAACCAGCTCTAAGATATCCGCCAGGACCCAGAGAGCAGCCAAGCGTCCTGGAAAGAAGGAGAGACCAGCCAAAAGAATGCTGGAGGAGTCCACCTTGCCGAGAGGAGAGCACAAAAAAGTGCGACTCGAACAGCAACCAAACGCTGCAAGAACAAGCTACGCTTCCGCTGCTAAAGCAGATTTGGGTGTGGCCTTAACGTGTGCGCGTTCAGGTCACGTAACAAAGAGGGTAGCTGATGAATGAGGAAGATGATCAGCAAGGCCTGGAGTAACCAGGACCCTGATGCGTCGGGCCCGGTTTTTAGAGGCAAACCCGTTTACACGGAGGGTGTCCTGAAGCTGTGTTGTGGCGACCAGAGGGCACTGGACTGGTTGAAGGGGAATATAAATACCCTCGACCTCAAATACAAAACTCGCTGACTGTTAAGAAACAGTCAGATTTTGACAGATTGATGCCCAAGGTGCCCGGAAGGACTCACGTGACATTGGCCGTGTGCTTGCGTATAAGAACCGTTGGGTAAACATCAAGGACTGGCTGCTACTCAAAGCGGACGAACAGACGGACGGGTGGTTCCTCGTTGTTTTGGTGCCGGAGAATCATATCCCGACCCTGATGAAAGCCGTGCGCCGTCTCGCATGTGTATGTGGGGCTGTATACGTTAAATTCCAGCATCGCGGAGGAAAATTTTTTGATTCTCCACCAAGCAAAGAGGCAGAAAAGAACCCGGAAGTCATGGATACCGTGGTTATGGTTGCCGGTACATCGAAATCACTGGATGCCAAGTCCAGTGAAAAAACGACCTGCACAACCGAGCCGAAGCCCCCAGCGGAAACTGAGCTCAGCGGCAGCTCACTGAGCCGAAGAGGACTGCATTTTGCCGTCCGATTCCGACTCAGTAGCTGACGATGAGACCCGGGATCTGCTGGCAGGTTTATTTTTGGGCGGGACGGGGATGACGCGATCAATGATGGCGTGCCCTTCGTCCAGAACTAATTTAGTGCAGGCCAATTTCCACCACAGTGAAACTACATCGGCTCAGTTACGCAAGTGGTTGGAGGCACAAAGAACGGCCGTAGTCCTAATCCAAGAGTCATGGGTTGGTGCTGGTAAAATTAGGTTAGAGTGAGGTTGTGATAGGGACGGACTCCAGTGCGCATCACTTCGTTTGGGGAATGGAAAAACCTAATGATCGAGGTACGGTTTTAGTTGAATATTTATTTAGCACTAACCTAACCATTTTAAATACTGGTTCTGAACCAACCTTCATAAATAAACGCTGTCGCACAATTCCAACAAACAGAAGAAGCAGCTAAACTATTCACGGGATGGCATGTGCAAAAATTCCTATCTTACAAGCCAAGTATGATTGATGGTGAGGATTGCAAAACAATTTTTATTCGATGAGGAGTACAAGATGCAATTGAAGGAAACTGACCAGCTGGAATGATTGGGACCTAAAGAGCTTAAAGTTTTCACGAATGGTTCTAAGACAAATGAAGGTGTGGGGTCTGGGGTTTTCTCTGAAGACCTTAATATCCACATATGCACACCGCTGGGTACCCATAACACAGTCTTCCAGGCTGAATGAATGGGTCTAAGCGGCCATAGCAATAGATGCCAAAAGATTTCTCCGTCAGAATACTGACCGACAGAATTGCGGTACTACATCAACGATTGAATGAGGTATGTAAGCACAACAATGTGACTCTGCAATGGATAAAGGTACACAGTGAATCTAGTGGCAACGATGCAGCAGAAAAACTGGCCAGAAGGGGATCGGCTATGGCAACTATAGGGCTGGAACCTATAATACCAATCCCCTTTGGCTACGTTCGTTCACTGGTACGTAGATACTTCAATAATATACGCTCAGCTTTGGAAAAATTTTGCAGACTGTAGACAAGGTAGGGAGGCCCTGCCTTAAATAAACAGTCGTCTAACCAAGGTTCTAATAAGACTGAACGAGCCACAGATTAGGATAGTAACAAGTGCTATCACAGGACATGGGTCTTTTAACAAATATTTGTTTACCATAGGAGTTACTGATAACCCCTGTGCAGGGCATGCATGGGAGAGGAAGAAACGGCGGCTCACGTGTTGCTAACATATCCAGAAGTCGCTTCATACAGGGCTAAACATCTCGGCACGCCGGACAAACAACGTGCGTCGCACGGACCCTAAGATCGTCCACTTCCTATGCCAGCGCAACCGGTTTTTCCGCACACATGTCCCGTGCGTTTATAACACAACCGATTCGTGAATGAAGCCTTATCTCTGTTTCGTTTATCCACTCATTTGGTAACATAATCAGATATACATATACACAACAGTAAATTATTTCACTACTTTGCTGTACCTAACACAAAAGACGAAAAAAAAATGTTTGGTTTGAATCGTAGAATACGACGGGGGAGGGGGGTGAAAATGGTTGTAAAATGGCGGGGTTTGCGAGAGTTAGTTTTTCCAGATAGGCGCTAGTTGAGTGACTCATTTTTATTGCATATAATAAGTTTCAGCCTAATCGGGTCATTCGCTGTTGAGTTATCAACGAGTAAACAAGTCGATCGGGAAGAAACTATTCAACAATGGAGAAAATTGAATATCGCGCCGTCGTTAAGTTTCTCACTAAACAAGGAAAGACGTCTTGAACCATTTACAAGAGATATTAGCAGTTTTTGGGGACTCCGCTTCAGTGAAAACCGTGATTTATAAATGGCACGCCCTTTGCAAACAAGGGAGGTACTATATTGAAGACGACTCCCGACCAAACCCGACCCGGTTGGTCGGGACCTGGACGGCTTATTGAGGCTACCACGACAGAAATAATCAAAAAATTTGAAACACTTGTATGGGAAGATACCCGGCTAAAGAGTAAACAGCTTGCAGCATTACTAGAAGTATCAGAAACAACCATTTTAAACATCCTACATCAACACTTTTCACTACACTACATCCTACATTATATCCTACATCAACTCATCTTATACAGACCAAAGTCTGTATAAGATGAGTTCTGGGAATGCTTTCTGCGCATCAAAAACACGGGCGCGTCGAAAGTTGTCGCGAGTTTTTGGACCGCTGTGGAGAGTAAAGGGATGAAGTTATGGTCCAAATTGTGGCGATGAAACTTGTGTCCACCGTTATGAACATCAGGCCATGCAGTGGTATAAAAAAGGTACACCCTCCTAGATTAAAAGGTGTCTCAATCGGCCGGAAAGATCATGGCGACGATCTTTTGAGATACAAAAAGTATACTTTTGAATGATTTTAAGGAACGTGGTGTTTTCATAACGGGACTGTACTACGCTTCTTTACTAGATCAATTAAAAGAAGCTACTAATGAAATAAGGTGAGGAAAGCTTACAAAATGCGTGCTCCTTTTGCATGACAATGCGCCCACGCACACAAGCCATGTTGTGATGGCTGCCATTCACTGGTGCGGTTTTGAATAACTGCGCCACCCACCCTACAGCCCAGACCTAGCCTCAAGCGAATATTATTTGTTTCCAAAAATTAAGAAAGAACTGCGTGGGAAAAAATTTGGCGACGATAATTATGTGAAGTCGGCAATTTCGGTCTATTTTGACGCACAAAACAATTATTTTTTTAAGCTAGAAACTCCAAACATTATAACAGATTTTTTTTTGTAATTTGAAATTGTCTTGACCCCATGCGCCTAATTAAGAGTTAATCGCCGATCCGCATGCGAAGGGTGGAATTTACAGCAAATTCACACTTTCTCGAAATTGTGAGCGACGTAATTTATTAGTAAAATGTAAGTAACTGATCTATAAAAAGAAGAAGCGTACTTAATATACAAATTGTTTAAATAAAATAAAGTCAAAAACACGAGATAAGATCATTATAGTATTACTATTTTCACAATAATAATTCTTTAAATAATACATTTTGAAATGAAAAAAAAAATACATTTTCTTTAAAAGATTTGAAAAAATTTATTCAATATTATACTTGGTAGAGTCACGCTGCAGAATATTTTGGTTGTAGCACGAATGAGTCGGCTTGACTGTAGAAGGACCACACTTTCATAGAATACCAGCGTAAAATAGCAGCACCTAAATGCTGCTGTGTTTCGTATGCTGTGTATCCGGAGACGCTCTTCACAGGAAACGATGCATTCCAATTAAGTCCTCAGGGTGACCACGCATCTGCGTTGTAATTTTTAATCGAGGATAGATATCCCAGCACCCACTTATCATCAGCTTAACTGTGTGCTCGTATCAATTACCCTTATGCTATCAAAAAATTCATGAAAAACATGAATTTACATTGATTTCGAAAACTATTATAAAATATTATTTTGAGACAGTTTCACCTGAACACCTTTTATCCGCCCCAATAAAGAGTGATGACACCTCTGAATACTTTTATATACTGGACCCAACCAAATAACAATTCGACTAAGGTAAGTAAAATACTAAAATGAAAAACACACTTGTTTTTTTATTTAAACCAAATCAACTCAAATTTATAAAAAATTAAAAAGCTCTGTGTGTGTACGTGATGCGTAAGTATTTGCGAATGTGTTTGTAATAACCCACGTGGTGCTTGCGTTTTAAAGATATTTTAGAACTTGGATTTAATAGACATTAGAAAAAACCATCCGACGGTAAGTACAGTATAGAACATCTTCGTATGATATGCTGTATATTTGTATTTTATAAAGAATTGTAATACAGTAATTTAGTGGACTTTGCCTTTAGATAGTAAACACAGGGTAAGTTTTCATAATCTGTAAAATCCGAAATTTTCTGAACATTCTTATGAAGAATATCACTTTAAATTTTTTATATGTACCTACCAAGTAACAATAAAAGAGCCCCAGATATTTACAAAATGTTAGTGTTGCAAGTGAATGTAAACAGTTACATTTTAGTTTTTTGTTCAATTGTAAGAACTTCGGTATGATCATGAAATTCAAATAGTGGTTTCTGACACCACAAATAAATGTAAAATATTTTTTGTTTACAGACTCAATAGATCATTTTTCGTTTGTTCATCACTTAATATTCATTAATGTGGTAACTGTAACCTACATATTAAGCTTTTGTACGCATTGACACAAAATAGCAACATACGCGTATAGCTTTTGCGATATTACAATAAGGTACACCGAACGAATCGAAAGCGTTGCAAACAAACCCAGCAGTCAGCAATTTTAGCATATTGTGTACAGTTTGAAACGAGTAGAAGTAAAATATAAAGATCATTTTTATTACATACAACAAAATGAGTTTGGTGTACTCGAATTTTATGAACGATTGTATCACAAAAGAGTTTTATAATATTCAACATTTCGGCCGGCCTGCAAAAGACACCGGTCTTCTTTAAGTAATAAACATTATGGGATACTTATAACTTAATAATAAAAATCGTATTTATGTAACAAACCAAAGGAATTGTTAGTTGTAAATAATGTACAAAATAATATAAGCTAGAAAATTATCTCTCCATTATCCATCATATCCTACAAAGGCCCACTGCTGAACATAGGCTTACCTCATAGATTGCCTCATAGGGGAGGTTTTGTCATAGTTGCCAAGCGTGGCAAGCGGGTTGGCAATCGCAGTTTCTCATAATTTTGAGTTGAGGAAGATGCTGCTGCTTATCACCTGTTCCAATTCCTCTCTGTCTCCTCTTACGACACTTACGGAACGAGATGGGGTGGTGGATATTCTTTCACCACCACTGAACGGGTTGATGTGTGTATTATAGAGACAAAATCCCTTTTAACATAAAAATTCCTAAGGATTACATTGTTCTAGTAGATATGAAGTTAGACGGAACATATAACTAAGAGCTATACGTAGCTCTTAGTTATATGTTCTGTGGTACGATGAACCAGTACATACACACGTTTTGATAATTTTACCCTATTTTTACATGTTATATAATTTTAAAGTTGTTTCGTTATTTATTATCAATAAACGTAAAGGCAATAATTATTAGTCTAGCTGAACAGAAAAAAGTTAAATTCTAATAGCGGAAAGCATTTACGATGCATTAGTGGCGTATTACATACACTACAATAGTCTCATGGCTGGCCGAACCTCATAGATATTTGGTTCATTAGTCTCCTTAGAGAATACCTGACTAATTGTTGCTTCATTTGGTCAAAATTAAAAAAAAAAGATGACGAAACACTTATGATATTAAGAAAATATTTTTAAACAAATCTTGAAGTATCTGTATTTACAAACTTTCTCGTGGTAGAGTCATGTTGCAGCTATATTCGTAGTATAGCTACAACTATACTACGAATGGGTTAGCTCAACCAGGGAAGGACCAATCTCTCACAGAAAACCAACGTAAAATAGTGGCTTATTGCTGCTGTATTTCGTCTGGTGAGTATAGAGGACTGGAGACCCTTTTTACTGAAAACGAGGCATTCCGACTTAGTCCTCACGGGTAACGTCGCATAATCGACGGTAGATGCAGATATCTGTGGACCACAGCAACCACTTACCATCAGGTGGAATATGTGCTCGTTTCTCACCAGTATTCTATAAAATAAATTAACGTTATTTAAACATGATAATATGCCAATATCATTATTAATAAACTCGACCACCATGATTAGGAAAAAACGCCCAATATGTTGGGACACAACGGTAATACTCTTTATCGTAAGTTTTAATTTGAAGTTAATTCGAACCTGTGAACACAGCTGCGTTCGATTCTATAAAGAACATAAAATAAGTACGCCTTCATAAACAATGTCCTCTCGCCGAGACCGCACCATGACTGAGTGTTCTTGTCTTTGTAGGCAGTACACATAATAAATCTTTTGCTTTCACCGAAAATTACGAAATGTTTGGCTCGTACATGTAAGTATGTAAATAACCAGCTAAAATTATGAGTCAGTTTACGTGGTACAGCTACACTGCAGCTATATTATGATTCTAGCACAAATGGGTCGCCTCGACCGGGGTGAACCATGCTCTCACAAAATAACGGTGTTAAATAGCAGCTTAATACTTAATCGAGGTTAAATGTAGATGTCTATGGGTCACAGCATCCACTTACCATCGGGTGAACTGTGTGCTAGTTTGTCACCCCTATTCTAAAAAAAAAACTGCATGGATACAACATAGTTGTATGTAACTTCATGAACACATCATCCCGTGGGTCTCGTAAAAGGCGACCATAAGTAAGGCCATCAAAACAACAGGGCCTCCAATAGATGATAATGTATCGTCTCATGTATTACAGATCTAAATTAATGAAACTGGTAGACACCATACAAATGTTTTTAAAATGTGTGTTATAGCTCTAATTATGATTGGAATGTTATATTACAGCTTTTGCGAATTTTCAATTATCATCATCATTATCATCATTACAGCCCTTCAATAGACCTGTACATGGCTGTACATGGGCCTTCCCCAAGGAATACCACAAAGTACGGTCCTAAGCCATCTGCATCTATCGACTTCTTGCAAGTCTCACCATGTCGTTGCTACATCTAATGGGGAATCACCCTACACTTCGCCTACCGGTACGAGGCTGCCAGTCGAGAAATTTTTTCCTCATCGGTTTTCGACTTTTCGAGTTATATGGCTGGCCCATCGCCACTTGTGCTTACTAATCCATTGGGCTATATCGACTCACACTCTGGTTCTACTGCGGATATCCTAATTTGTAAGTACATCATGCAGAGAAATCCCGAGCATAGTCCTATCCATAGCTCGCTGAGCGACCTTGAGCTTCCTCATATGGCCGGCATTGAAGGAACCTAAAGCGAACCATCAACAAGTTTAACCTGAGAACATATTGAATACTCTTGTACCGTTACTTGACGAGTCGTGTTACATCAACACCGATTACCGAAACACATCTTCTCGTCAGGTGTACCTCAAAACTTGAAAATGAAATTGTACAATGTACGTACGTTTGTAGTATTTGCTCACTAATTGTCGCGTCGTTGATGTTGCGTGCCGTTGCACGTTGCTGTGTGTGTGTGTGTGTGTGTGTGTGTGTGTGTTTTTTATTTCTTCTATTTTATTGGGAGTACATTTTTATTCTTAAATTTTAATTCAAATTATTACATATCTCTTCTCTTCATTACACTTCTTGTTTACGCTCGACGCCGCATGCTTCGAGCGGGGGAATCGAATGATGACGGGTGCGCTCCCCGCGCACACGTCATCGGAGTCGCCCGCGCCTGCGCGCTGCCGGAGTGTAGATCAAGCCACGACTGGAGCGAGTTGCGCACGCGACGGAACCTCGAGTTAAATTGAAATCGTTAAGCGCTTGACGGCCGCTATTGTGTTAGCTTATTTTCG
>DWHP01007029.1:0-11141 GCA_018247895.1 Parnassius honrathi
CGCACGATGCGGAACAACTAGTTTTATATAACGGGTATGAGTCGAACTTTCGTACCTTTTACAGAGGGGTATACCTTGCGATGCCGTCTCCTTTGGTTTAATACTCAAAGTCCTAAATGGTTTATAAATTCGTTAATAGTTTAATAAAGTTTTTGAACTTTGTGCAGGTCAAATTTTGTATGTATTTTCTTTGATTTTGTTGTAAAAAAGTATACATCGCCCCAAAAAGCGTTGCAAGACGTCCGGATAAAGCCGGTCATGCCCGGCCAAATAAGACGGTGTCCGGCCTGTTTCGACTTATTAGGCTTGAATTTTGACCATTTTTTACATTTTTCATCTACTTACATACATAATATTGCTATTGATTTATTCAATTTTGTTGTTATTTCATTAGAATTTAAGAAGATTTTGTGGTAAATAATAAAAAGAAGTTTTACTTTAAATAATTGTCATACTAGGACTAAAAATTAAGGGTGTCCAGCCTTTTTAATAAAATGTCCGGCTAAGCTTGCTAGTCTGTCCGGCTTTTCAGTTTTAAAACTTAACAACCCTAGCCCCAAATATTAATCACTGACTGAATTAGCTTGTCTGTTTTTAGTATTTACAAAATGAATGTCACTTATTTTTGTTAAACTACTTTTATTTTTGTGTACGCACATTTCTTATTCATAAATGTATTTTGAGAGGCCATATTTAATATATTAATTTCCTTAAATTTTTTGTCTGAGCGAATCTTTTGTTTTTACAAAATAGATTGCTCTAATGGTTCTGTAAAACAAATATAATTTCAGTGGTTAGCTAGTCTAACTATTTCAACTTTTCAACGCTAGTAAGACTTCTAATCCCTTTTACAGCGTATGCCGTAGAACTATGTCTGCTGGCTAGTTTTGATACATAGGGGCCCTATTGAAACTTTACGTCTAGAGTGATTCCAAGAAAAGTGGTGGTATCGACAAGACTCAGCTCCTCCCCATTTAAAATTATATCTATTAACATGTTTGACATTTGCAGTTATGAATTTCATACATTTAGTTTTTGTGCCATTTAAATGCAAATTATCAACGTTAAACCAATTCATTAATTTAGATATAGCGTTATTTACTTCGTCATAATTTAGTTACTGTCGTTTTAATTTGAAAATAATGAAGTATCATCAGCAAATAATATTATATCATGGTTATCCCTTACTATGTAAGTCATTGATATACACAAGAAACAGAAAGGGGCAGAGAATTGTGTCCGGAGGCGCGCCCATTTGTACAAACGACCCGGAAGAACTCATACTATTAATAACAACTTTTTGCGTTCTGTTACTTAAATATGAAATAATTAATTTGGGAGCATCACTTCTTATACCATACAGTTGAAGTTTCCTGATTAATGTTTCGTGGTGAACACAATCGAAGGCTTTGGATAGGTCACAGAATATACCCAAAGCATCCTGTAACTTCTCCCATGCATTGAAGATATATTTAATCAGCTCAACACCAGCATCAGTTGTCGGGCGACCCCTTGTGAAACCGAATTGATTTTATTATAGTAGGTAGTAAATTATTTACGTTAAAAAATAAAAGAGATAATTATGTATCTGCTTGGAAACATAATGTGAAAATACACGGTCTGTTAGTGAGTATATTCATACGCACAGGTCCATCTAATAAAGTCTGTTTACACCATATCCCTTGGTCGATAAAGAAAAAAATATTTGTAATCTAAATTAGACCAAAACGACAGAACACCAGTTACGAATATCTCAAATTACTTAACTGCGTATTGGCAATTTCAATAGATAATGGCTGGTCCGCGATTTGCAAAATGCGTTATGCTAGACTTTAATAATAAATACTTTGTCGCACTAGGTACTCTCTACTCTGGCAAAATCACAAGGTCTCCGTAATTATAGTACCTATCAAACCATTTGTACAATAGATTATTATTTTAAAATATACAATATCATGAGAAGAAAATAGAGTAAATGGGTCCCTACACTCTATTGTGAAGAGTCAAATTGTGTCGAAAAAGGCACGTATGGCAATTCACATTGCTGTGAAGCGCGAGAGTAGAATGAACGCAGTAGAAATGCGGTCGTTAAGTAGTATGTTAGGGTTGAATCTGAATGACAGGGTGAGAAATTGTGTGATAAGAGAAGAGTGTGGTTTGGAAGATGATGTTGTGACCAGGATTAAGAAAGGAATGCTTCGGTGGTTTGGTCATGTGGAAAGAATGAATAAGGAAAGAGTGACAAAGAAAATTTATTTTGCAGAAGTGAACGGCAGAGTCTGAAACGGACGACCTAGGCGAAAGTTTATCGACCAAATTGGCGATATATTGAAAACGGGCCAGATTAAGAGTACCCTTAACCGACGAGCATGTACGCGTAGGTATATGGATGTGGAGGAGGCGAGAGAGGTGTGTCAGGATCGTGCTAAATGGAAATCTGTAGTCTCTGCCTATCTCACTGGGTGACAGGCGTGAGTGTTTATGTTTATGTTGTTTTATGGAAGAAAATTATGGAAGCATAGATATCCTAAAATATATTAGAAATACCGTTGCGATGATAATACCTGATTTATTTAAGTATTTAAAATTTCAAGAAGCAGCTACCAGAAATAGAACTTGCATTAATCTATATTGTAAATGTAAATAAAATTGAAGTTTCTGTTTGTAAAATTAATTAATTTATGCAAAAAGCATAATTTTGATTTGTTTAATACTAGCTGTGCCGCCTTGCCGATGGCGGGCACTGTAAAAATATTATGTAGCGCATTCTTTTCTTTTGTAGCTATTAGTGTTTGCTTCACTTATTAATTTTATGCATTGTACATTTAATATAAGACTCAATACGCTCGTATTTATGAAAGATCGTATTATTGTACTTCTATTAGTGAGAACCTATTATTGGCTTCCTATAAATTTAACATGTTATTTACTTAAGATTTGTAAGCTGTTGGTTGTCCATAACATGAAAATAAAATAAAATATCAAAATAACTGGCTCAGGGGATTATTTGCGAGATATTGAGGCACGAATAACCATTATTAAATTTTAGCCTATCTGTCTGTTTATGTAACTGTCTGTCCTCACTAATCTTAGGATACCAGTTGTGATGAAATTTCAGCAATGGGTGGAGAAAAATGTCAGGAGCTATCTTGGATATATTTTATCCGAAAAACTTAACTAACTTAAAATTTTGATGCAATTTTTTATTTTTATTTTAATATAACTGAACTATGTGTGTTAAAAGATAAAAAACCTTTTATATGTGTTAAGTTAATAAGTCTATGTTCTTCAGTTTTTATTTTAAAATATTTTCCCAAATTGCACATAGTTTTCGACATAATAACAAAAAATCAAGTTTGACGTGATTTTGCAATAATTTAAATACTTGCCTACTGACAACTATTATAGATCTGCAGGTTTTCTTGTTTAAGCTCTACGCGGACGAAGTCGCGAGTAGAAACTTGGTTTCGAGTAAAAGATTGGTTTCAATGTGCAATAGTCTAATTGCGTCAATAATTTTACAAGTAACATTTATAATCGAAGGAAACCTAAAATCTACTAGCCTTCAAAAATTGCGACATATGCCCTAACGTACTTACTGGTCTCAGTGAACGGACGTATTTAGAATTAAAACCACAGGCCGTGGACAGATGGCCGCTGAGTTACACACGTGTAGTCTCGCATGCGCGGCAACGGAACTCCGTTTTAAGGCTTCTATTTTATAGAAGAACTGGCACGCAATTTGTCCGTCGCAAGACCGGCTCTGATAAGAAAAAACAACTAATAGAGCACATCTGTTATCGTTATTTTAAGACAAAGACTAAGTTTTAACCATTTTATGCGGCGTCATTTAATTTTTTTAACCTTAAATCTACGATTCATCATATCGGGCGTTTAATAAGTTAAAAGTAGTCTATATTTACATACAGGGTGCAAATTATCTTCATGCCAAAGATCATAACACACGCCTTAACTTGATGTGGGTGTAAACAAAGAGGAACCCACTTGGTTTGCCCGAGGTGAAGGCCCGGCCCGAGACGGCCGCTCCAGTGGCCTTTCTGAGCTCATTCCGCATGCATTTTGGTGACAAAGAAGGCAGTTAGAGATGGAGGTCACGGAGGCAGCTTTGTATTCTGGCCGGGGGAGGAATGGGGGAGTTTGTGAACCTTATTTGTTTTAATAAAAATATTTTGTGAGTTCCCACAATAAACTATAATATTTTACATGAAACACGTTAAGTACTTGGATTGCTTTCTGTATATATTTTCAATCTTTCGCCAACAGGAAAAAACATTTTATCTCAATTTGTTTGCAGTAAAATAAAAAGTTCTCGGCTAAATACGAGTACAACATTTTAAAGGTCGAACCATACTTGTCCTGTTAATATCACGCAAGGAGCGTATGACTGAATGTATTAATATAACAACTGAGTAGACATTCACACACACCAGCATGGGCAGTGAACGTTTTTGGATATGCTGGGGGTTAATAGATAGTCATTCTCCTGCTGCCTGATTTGATGATTGTTTATTGTGTAGTGAGAGATTAGCGCAAGCATTTTGGAAGTAAGGATGACGTTCGAGCACATAGTCCACCTGATGACGTTTACACCTATCCTCGATTTATAATCAAAATGCAGATGCGACCCCTGACGACTATAAGATGGAAAGGTATAAGAAAAATTCACTTACCATACAAAACACCAGCAGCATTATGCCACTATTTTCAGCTGATAATTCGTGCGGACGAGGTTCTTCCCAGTTTTAGCCCACCCATACGTATTGCAGCAATTATACGCTGCAGAGTAGCTTTACTGTATTAAGGGGAAATAGTAAAAATACTATCACAAATGGCTTAGCAATAAATATACGGTAAAGTTGACGATTGGCTTCGATCGCTGAAACTCCTGTCGTTCCCCATACTATGCAAATTTTCAGACTTACATAAACTTCCTAAAGAATTCGGTAGCTTTTTTTGTGATCGAAATCGAACATAGTATCTTTTCTTATTCATAAATACCTAATATAATAATATTTTTCGGGTTCCATACTCAAAGGGTAAACGGAGGACTACAGAATGAGTCACTACTAGCATATAGGCTGTCATCGAAAAAGTTTAAAATTTAAATTATCTTATCTGCAATATTCAATAAATACCAAAATATCGATTCATAATATAGTTTGTAAGCTGTGACCTAAACAAACGAAGTTTTTTTAGAAATATTAGTTGGTTATAATGCGTACGATAACCCTAATAGAACAAGGCCCAACTTGGACAGTTTGTATTAAAATTCAGTTACATGAAACATGAATAAGAAAACTTATTTAGACGACAAACGTGGTAAACACACACAAATAAATAAGCATTAGGTAAATACATTGTACACATTTTAAACAGTCACCCTCTTCATAAGATTTTGACAAATATTTCCTATTATTTATTCTGTGCTAATATACAGACCCGGAATAATTATTTTATAACGTCAATTGCTCCGTATAGAATTGGAGACTGCGGCTTTGCGGCACCGAAGTCGAACGTTTAGCCAGTGCACTAGTGAGTCATTGAAATTTCTATTAGAAAGGAAATAATGAAATGATTGACTTTTTCATTAGACCTCTTTATCGATGCGTTTCTTGGCTGGCAGATTGACGATGGCGGTACCAGACGTCTCGCACCTTTAACGCTATTCCTCATGATCAGTTCGGGTATTACACACCTGGCGTAAACGAGTCGGTTATACCGTCATCTATCGGTCGGTTGTTTTTACGTGGGAGAGCCAAGCTGCGGCTATACTACTGGTATAGTTATAGCACGAACTTGTCGGATCGACAGCATAAGGATCACGCTCTTTCAGAATGGCGGCGTAAAATAGCACCTTAACCCGCTGTGTTCCGTTTGGTGAGCTTCGAGAACAAGTGAACCCTTTTTACTGGAAGCGTTCTATCTTAGTTCTGGGAGGGGGCATCTGCATTTTGATTCATAATAGAGGATAGATGTAGATGTCTATTGGCCACAGCAACCACTTACCATCATACATAAAAGAAATACGGAGTTAGCAGTGGAAATAAACTACAATCCAGCTGAATTTTACCGAAATATTGCAATACGCTGCTGAATTTAGGTCTTAACTTAAAAGACGCTAACTGAGACATTTGTTTTAAGATTTATTTTAAATTTTTAGCTGTTCATGGGCGGCGGTAGTCACTTACCATCAGCTGAGCTGCATGCTCTTTTCCCCTCGTGCCCCTTCTCTTATAAAAAAAATATATTTGTCATTTATGTTCTGCCACTAATTCTTATTTAGGTATATTATGTAAAATAATACTTTTAAGATGCTTTAGGATTTAGTTACGAGCTACAGTCGCGTCGTAATCATCTGCATGTTCTTTAAAGTTGGTACAAGAATTTCTTCTATATGTTTTAGCTCCAAAAATCACATTTTACTCACCTTTGTATCTCTTTACAAACTCACCGTGCTGCTATCGCACCGCTAACGTAGCACTGAAGCCGTATAGCGATTGAAAAGTTCTTTATCGCCACTGTAGCACTTACTTATGAAGATAAAGCCATTATTTCCTACGGTAGCGTTTTCTTACACCATTTGTGTGCTATTTGAGAAATTATGTCAGATTTTTGTACTCATTTAGGCATTAAAAAGTTGCAATCCACCGCGTGTACCATGAAACCATGGGTTTCATAGAAAACACACATAAGCTCCTTGACACTTTTCTCAGAATACAGTGTGAAGATAATTAACGAGATTGGAGTACCTTCTTAGGGTTTGTACCGGTGTTTTTCGTTGAATACGTCAGTACATTCACAGACAAAATATACTCCCTACGAATGAGTTTTTGGCGAGAATTGTATTTTACGTAGTAACTTAAGTAATTCTGTAAGACCGTTATAATTACAATTATGATAATTATCCTAAAGAATTCTAACACAGACTACAAAGAGCACTGTACGATGCATGTAACAATTTATTATCAAACAAATGGTGTAGAAAATATACTTTTGATAGGAATTATCATCCAGTTTCATATAAGAATGGCGATTTGATTTTGTTAAAAAATCAATTAAGAGAGAAGTTAGATAACGCATATAATGGACTATATGAGGTGATAAGAGAGGAATCACTGAATGGTGTCATATTAAAAAATAATAAGGAATATTTAACAATTTCATTGGTGCCGCCGGGGATCGAACCATCTGATCGGCCGGTGAGGAAACCTGCACGTCTGAGGAATAAGAAAAAAAATATTTCGAAGACATGTGATGTTCGCGAACACGCATTGGAGCAGCGCGGCGGACACTTTCTTATCCCAAAACTCTCTCAGAAATGAGGGGAGGCCTGTGCCCGGCAGTGGGACGTATATAGGCTGTAACTTTACCTTTAACTTTAAGGAATATTTATTACTACTTTAATACTTAGCGGGAAGTCAAAAAAGTTGATGTGACACACTTTTTTTTTCTAGGGAAAGTTTGTAACGGCGATTTTTAGGGGATGTGTGATGATAGAAAATAAATGCGCAATAATATTTTAATTAATATGATTTGATTACGCACTTACAAATATGACAAAAATTGGTCGCATCAAATATCAAACTTACGAAATGTTTGTGACGTAATTAGATTCCAATATGTAAACTAGTTTTAAGTATTCTTGGCTCTTTCAATAAACGTACGTACATCTGGGTAGATGTAGTTTACTTTTTCTTTACGTACCACTATCACCAACACACTAGAATAGAATACCGACAACGAATTAAAAAATGCGAATCTTACGCATCTTTTTTCCCTTTTCTAGAGTACTTTAGGCAATTTTTATAGCGGAAATTTTTTAATTTCGATGATGCATTGAAAAAAACCTTTCAAGAATTCATTGATTCACAGAATTTTTAAAAGAATTAATGAACTTCTATTAAAATAGCAAAAGAGCATAACACACATTATTGCTTTGATAATGATGACATACTTTGATTCATTACAGATTTCTGTACTTTTTCTTGCCATCCCTTTTTATTCCCATGTAATTGAGTTGATCTTCGTTGTACCCCTATTCATGGTATCCAATTGCACCATGGTAGATACTTGATAATGCGTAAGAGTGAAAATTCTGCGCATTGTCAAATATGAATTTTACGAGAGGAGGATGACCACGTGAAATAGAAACACTGCTGTGTTTCGTATGGTGAGTGCAAGGAAGGGTCTCCTGTTCCTTTTTACTGAAAACGAAGCATTTCATCTTAGTCTTCAGGGGTGACGACGCATTTGCACTTACAATCAGGTGAACTGTGTGCTCACTTGTCATTGTCACCCTTATTCTACAAAAAAAGGCAGTCGACCTGAACCACGTGTATCCATCACGCGTGTGGCTCTGGACCGCACTACATCGCAATCTATATTCAGAACTTCATTTCAGTATACCAAAGTGTACTGCTGTAATGATGATAGTGATGATGATAACATTGCGCAAGTGTATCAAGTTGCGGGCATGGTTACATTTCAAAAAACATTTTAACTATTTTGAAAAACATTAACCGAAAATTTGCTTTGCTAAAGTTTTTACATTACAAAAGTACATTACAAAGCATTGAAATTACAGACAGCAGAATTGAGATATTATGTATAAAGTACATTATACATCAATATTACAAAGTGTATCTTAGACTACTTAGTAAAATTATACAATTATCTTAAATGTTAATGTTGTTTTGCTTAATGTAAGTAAGATTTTGCATAAACATTTCTGAAATATAATAAAAATTTTGTTTTATATAGTAGTAGCTTTGTTTAGTTTTAGAAAATAAATATGCATTATTCATTCGGACAAAAGAAATTTCGACAATGTTACTTATAATGTGCAAGTAAGTAATTCATGTGCACTGTAACTGCACTCCGTATTATATCGTATAAAATGGAGGGAATTCAATCATATACCGCGCACGTTAGGTATTTGTTCTCACAGCTCTACGCGTCTCGTCGGTAGACCTAGGCAGCCTATTGCGACATTATTGCAATCTAGTCTAGACTGGTGTGAAATTCGCACCGGCCATCTCTTTCGCGTATTGAATTGCTAAGAACTGAGATTGATTCAGAACCGGTCGCGGTGCGGCGAGATGCTGTCGCTCGTGATTTATTTGGGAATCGTCTAAATTTTATTACAAATTATTTTATTGGCGAATCTTTTCTAATAAGTCGCGTGAAAAATGTTACACTTTAAATTTTTAGTACTCTTTTATTTCAATTTATTTTAGGGTATTAAATTAATAAGACGTTTATATACTACTTTATTCCAGTAAATCATTATAAATAAAATATAAAAAATTTTAAAACATTGTAATTAAGAATTAAAGGCTATATACGTCCCAAGGGAAGGCCTGTGTCCAGAGTCCAGATACAGATCTTCCCTTTCTTTTGTTTTATATATTTTTCTTAAATCCTGTAGTAAGTATTTGTTGCCTGTACAATGACTTAATCATTAATAATAATAGTAAAAATATCGACATACTTTAATAACAAAATAAACAATTTCATAAAATCCGTAGATATACTTTGTAAATAAGGCATTTAAGGCTCAAAATTTAAATGTAAATGTTGGTAAATGTACATTATTTCAATAAACATTTAATTTTTCTAAATTTTCCACAACATATTCCGCTATACCCGTGAGTTACAAGTATTTGCGCTGTAAACTTGTTACTGTTAGCTAATATCACGTTGTGTGCACGTGTTTTGGAATACCATCCAGGTTGTAACTTTGCATTTATTATCTTCAATTGTTTATGTTTTGATGTTATTTTGTTTCGTGTACTTAAATAAGAGAAGGCTAGGCTGAGAGGGCTACGCAGAAAATAAAAAAATGCTCAAATGTCGTTGATTACATTATAATACTATATTATTAACAAAAGACGTGTAAGCTTAAGAAAAAAATATAAGCACCGTGCTTCCGTTCAGTCAAACTGAATGCACAGTTTGATGATATGGCCGCTCAATTTCGCAATAATTCAAGACGGAGGCGCGAAAATGATGCATCTGCTGGACCATACGTCGGAGAGGCCGGCTGGTGCGGTGGCCGAGGCGAGGGGGCGCAGACCGGATCTCAGACCCTAAAATAAAAACATCTACACCCAAATAATAATACGCACTGCTTACCCGAGACAAGTACGCGAGACGAATGGCGTTGACCCCCTGAACATTCCCATGCTAACTTGCGTCACGACAGGATTTTTCTTAATGGTAGGGTGGTACTACGCTTTTAGAACTGAATAGGGCATTGAATTTTGTGTTTGGACTTATTAGCTTTTATTTCTAAGACTAGCTTTCATGGGAGCACCGAAGCGGTCATGATCGCGCATCGCAAAATTGGACACATGACTTTTGGAATGTTTTGTTATATCTGTTCGACGGTTAAAAATTTCTTATGAAAATAATTTTAAAATGTTTTATAATCTATTTTAGTTTTAAAACTAATTTGTAGATGGTGTCTTGAACTACCTATACATTGTTATTTTTTCAAAAACGAATATTTAAGTGTTTTTTAAAATTGATTATAGGTAAGTCAGTGCTTTCCTACAATCCCATTAGTTAGTCAATGATGATGAATTTCTAGATGGTTAATCGCACTGCCTTAACGTTAAATCTATATTTGTATTTTTTAGTCTAGGTTTTTGCGACAATCTCAACATGATATTATGTAAGTAATATTTAATGTTAGATTCGTATTGACTACAAATCTGAAATAATTATGGTTTTGTTATGCACCATAATTACACGTAGGCAATAGTTCCCTATATATATGTGTCGAAATTGAACCCGTAGCAAAACGCTCTCTAACACCTTAGTTACAGCGTCACTGTGGGACGTAATCACTTTTACTAGGCACATATTCGTATGGGTAATATTGTGTGTCTTATTGAACGTTTCTTTTAAACCATTTGAACAAACTTCAAGAAAGGATGAGGTTGTCAATTCGACAGTTTTTCCTATATTAGTAAAGTATGTACCAAGATATCTCCGAGGTCAATCAACCGATACCTCCGACTTTTTATGGATAAAGTACACTTTTGAAGGGTCTTGCATAAATTTTATTCATAACCAAATCCGTTGATAATCTATATACATATATACATATATATATA
>DWHP01007030.1:0-11141 GCA_018247895.1 Parnassius honrathi
GGTGCTCTTCAGTCCAGGTAAGACACATCATTGTAATTGTTTAGCGGAAGATT
The DNA here is from genome assembly GCA_018247895.1 of Parnassius honrathi. Taxonomy (NCBI): domain Eukaryota; kingdom Metazoa; phylum Arthropoda; class Insecta; order Lepidoptera; family Papilionidae; genus Parnassius; species Parnassius honrathi. Next base: position 54 of record DWHP01007030.1, read on the forward strand.
GCAAAGAAATTTACATTTTTATTTATTTTTTGTTATAATGGATTTCCGCAAAGTAACGCCTGATTCTATCAATTATAATTTAATTAACATGTTTTTAACTACATTTGTTGTCCGTTCGGTACAAATGTTGCAATTCATTTGAACTAGGCGGAGAGTTACAGACTTTAAATTTTATATATAGCTTAGAGCTGGATTAAAATGCAATATAATCTTACTTTCTTGTCTATCTATTTGTTTCTTTGTTCAATACATATTTAGTAATCATTTTTAAACTAATTTCCCGGTGAAATAGAGCCTTTGGTGAAACTTTAAAACTTTGAAACGTTAAGACTTTAAGCTCAGGACGAGAAACATAACATATACAGGGTTCTTTTATAATACGTGCATGCAGAACTTTTAATGACATTTCCAATAGCGTTGACTTGGATCTGTTTAATATTAGTGTTTCTCGAATCAAAAATATTTTAGCGCAAAAGTTATTTTGTTGAATGTTCTTCTGTGAAATTTTGTTAATTTATTGTGTTTGTTTTAATCGAGGTTTATCTTTTACCATTGATGTATTATGTACGTAGTATAATTAATGTACGTAGTACATTACACTTCAATGCCTTTTAGGTACTAGAATTATTGTTTTAAAGCTTGTATTTTCTATAGGTGAAAACTTCTAAATAGCCTTCTAGTTGTTTTTCATTTATTTACGGTTAACATTAGCCGTAAGTTTTCCAAAAAAATAAAATAAAATAACTTCGTTTAAACTCACTTTCATCTAACATTGTCTGTTGTTGACGGTATCAGACACAAATCCAATTATCTTTTAATATCTGATGCACAGGTTAACCAATTTCATTAGATATATAATAGAAATGTCTAACAGTCTCAAAGTCACAGAAACAATAACAATATATCTAGAACCAAAAGCAGTAATTTGCGTGTTCAACCAATATTACTTTCGACATTGATTTAATTTTAAGAATCAAAGTTCAAGATACGTACAGCGGCCTTGATCTTAACGATCGAGTGTGGGTTACGGAACAAACACTATTATCTTTTTTTATGAATTGGAGTTTTTATCTAGTATTTATATAGTATTCTGCTGAATACGGGCTTCCTCATATTGGCAGAAGGATTGGCAACCATAGTATTTTTAATTATTGTTGAGTTATTACAAAGACGCAGCTTACTGTCTGCTTTAATTTCCTTCTGTTGCATCTTACGACATCCAAAGTGTTATAATTAAGGACACTACGCGGGTAAACTCACTCTTTAGTAAAAATGAACATTTAGTCTAATTAAAACGGGCAAGCATATTAAGCAACGTAAAGAAAGTTGTTTGCAAAGCAAGTCTATTTAAGTGTATGTCTTGTTTACCCTGGCACATTTCTCCTGAGGCAGGGGTCATTATGTTATTACCCCGGGTGTGTTATAGGAAAAAGCTTTCAACGGAGGTAACTCGCTAGCTTAATGAGACGTGGTGAAACTCTGTTTAGTTGTGAGGTGCTAGAAAAGTTTCCATATGGTATATTTTTAAAGAAAATTTGCTTCGTCCTTTATATTTTCATAGTACATTTATTTCATGTATTAAAATTAAAATTTGCGACAGCCGCGCGTGAATCAGAGGCACTGCCCAACAACAACATCACTGTTGCAGTGTTGTGCTTAGTTGGAATAAACAAAATTTATTGTAAAATAAATTTTGGACACTTTTTACGAACGTGTTATTTCATTTTAGTCCTTAAGGCAATGCATTTGTATTTTAATTCCTAATCAAATTCAGGTGGAGATGGTCCATGGGCCAAAGTTTATATTTAGGGCTGTGTGCTCATTTCTAACACTTAAATACAAAAAAATCGAATGCAAATTAATGCCCGTAACTCAATATTTAAAAACAATGTATTACTTTAATTATCATACATATTGTGTTTATTTTCAAGATTTATTTCTGCAAAATAACGCGCGATGCTATTAAATAAAGTGAAACATTTTTCTTTCTTTTCTTCTTCCTTCCATTCTCTTATTTCAGATTTAAGTTATATTTGTATAAAATTTCGTTAAATTTATTGTAATATTTTATTTTATTTATTTATTGTACAATTTTAATTATGCATATAATCTTTCGCTGTGTTAAAAGCGTTAAAAAAACTATATAATACCATCAGACACTGACTCATAAGGTACCGTGAATTTCTCCCGAATTTGGAATATCTTACCTCTTTAGCAAATAAAACTTTCTTTAAAACGGACGGGTTAATGTATCCACAGTTTTGCTTTAAAGTAAGAAGAGCAGAATAATCTAAGCGTTGTTTTGAAGTTAAAATAAACCTTTTAACTTCAAAACAACGCTAACGCAACGATCTTGGCTATGTAGTGTAATTCTCTATAATAATTTTTGGGACATAGTTTTTGTTTTTGTTATAATAAAAGAAAGTTTGATATTGTATATAAAGTTCCGTGTAATGTATTGTTAGGCAACTGATAATGTGGTTAAGGTTCATAATTAATCTTTAGAGGAGTAAATTATTTCAGTTTTGTGTTCATATATTTAAAGTCTTCCGGGTAAATTAAATAAGTAGGTTGAGGGTTGTAGGCTGCTTTTTTGTCTCTTTTTCCCTGTTTTTGCCGCAAAATAGCAGTGCGCTTGCACAGCTGTCTGGTCTAAAGAACATAGAAAGCCAGTAGAATTACAAGCTGCGAAGTATTTTAGTCTTCGGAGGTGACAACGCATCTGTAGCGTTTTATTTGAAGTTGGTTGCAGGTGTCCACGTGCTGCTGTAGCCGCTCACCACCACCTGATGGTGAGTGGCTACAGCAGCTGGAGGGTACAGGTACAGGACCCAGGATGGTAAGTTTGTTTGTCACTTGAATTTTATAAAAAAAACCTTTAAAAAAGATATTTGTTATTAAGTGTAGTGTAATAAAGTTTTTCATGACAGACCTTTTTAGCAAGCAATAAGAATAAAAGACAAATATGCTACCTTACTTAAAGGTAACTACGGTTAAGCAGGTGATAGAGTCGGGTGCAGTTTAATAACTATTACTCTCATTAAAATTTATAAAAGCTAATATTAATGTAAATTAAACTGTAAAATAATACAAAAAATGGGGAATATAAGAGGCAAAATAGAACGTTACGACTTTATATCGGTGTACCTATTATATTATGTATATTATAGTCATCATTATCTATTTAAGTTTACCCATATTGTAAGAAGACGTCGGATATCCCAGTATTTTCTAGGTACTTTCTAAAGTGGCATTTGCGCCCACGAAACTTTAATAAAACCTTCCACGCTTTTATATACCTACCACCTCGTCGTCGTAAAAATATTTACAATTTGCTATTCTTTCTCTTAACTGTAACTATATGTACACTCTTCTACATATGTACTTATCTTAATGTTTATAAATTACGTGTCATGTTGTTTGTCCGCGGTGGATTCCTAAACTAATTAACCGATTTTAATCAAATTTGCACACCGTGTGCAGTTTGGTCTAACTTGAGAGATAGGATAGTTTTTTGCCCATGAGTGACCCACAATTTTTTCTGCGAATTTAAAGATTTTTAATATGACATGACAAAGGTTCGTCGAATAGGGCAAAACGACGTCTGCCTGGCAAGCTAGTTATTTTTTAAATTAAATGACATATCGTTGATTTATTCATTACAATCTATCAAAGACTACTGCTGAACCAAGGCCCCCAATTTATTGCTTCATAAGGACAATTTTGGCCGTAGTTGCCACGCTTTGCAGACTGGTCAGCAACCAGAGCTTTTCTTATTTTATACTTGCATTAGAAAGACGTTAAAAAAACCACCGGACTTAATGGGCTAGTGAATATTTTTGCGCCGCTAATACTCGGACATTCGTTGATTGTCGTGTCACCTACTAAACGTTTTATTCCAATCCAGTGCGATCAGCCATTATTATAACCGTAAGCATATCATAATAAACGTAAAAAACACCATCAAAACTCTCGATTCCTTATTACCAATGTTCTTTATATAAATGCATTTAAGATTAAATGGAGTTTTAGCGATCGTAGCTGGCAACCAAATAACAAAAATTTTTGTAATTTGTATGCTGTTGTCACACCGACACTCGACACTTGAAATCTCAGCACCCCATCTCTGCAGATAATGTCTACCTATATATCGATCCGGTTTAAAAATAATGAATGTGAATTTTTACAGAGGCGCCATCGGCGCTCGAATTGGAAACTCAAGTGAAATCATGTGGCGGTCTGTCACATAACGTAGTTGGTTTTATTCAAACAGTAAAGGCTTTTCGGGTGGATTCTTAATGTTATAACGGTGTTAACATCGCATTTTATGTATCAGGAGTACGAGACAGGTTGATTAAGAATTTAAGTTCCATCGAAACTGAATAAGGAAATGCCAATAAAGCGAAATAAGAACGCACTTTGTGTACCATTTATTTCTGTTAGTGTGAGTTGAGGCTGAGTCACTTTACAAAGAAAATTGCAAATAACAATTTTTATATCTACTACTGCTGCCTTTTATGCTTACGTCACGTACGTACCATTGTAGCTGAAACGTAATTGAAAATTATCAATAACGGCAAAATGCTTTTACCTTCAAAAATAAGTAGATAAGAGTACCAACTTTCCAATGATAAACAAACAAACTTTTAAACCACGAACAATGTTTCCGGAGGCAAACGATAATAACAAAAATATTTACCAAAGCTCGATGGGAATAAAATATGTCCCTTAATGCGGACCCAGATGTATTCCACCTATTATTTGTTTCTGCGGAAAAGGTTACCTTTCTTGGAAAATATGTATGCAAATTCCCATTGCCGGGACGGAGAGGTATTCCTCCAGAGGGGCATGCTTACCCTCTATCCAGTTTGAAAGCTCCTAAGGGAACAAAGTTATTAAATAGACATCACAATAGATATCACAGAGGTGAATACTGTAGTCCCTAAAACTTTATTCCTACATGTTCAAAATCGTAAATGTGGGTAATGGCAACATCATTGAAATCGAAATACTTTATATAACCGTCCACGCATTAGTCCACTAAGATATCGTTGTATTAAAGAAAAAGTAATTCAATAATGGAAATTAGGTTTTCCGCGTAAAGTCACGTACGCACACGCCAAGAATTAACAAAGACGCGTCAAATATTACGACACTATCGTAAAACCGTCCGTCCATTGAGCAAAACAATAAAACTTGATTCAGATCAGACGGTGTCACTAGCCCGCTAAGTTCAAGTGCGCTATTAAGTTGCACAACAGGCAATAAAATGTTTGAAATAAAAAAAAAACGTAAATATTCACTCGTCGTAAACGCGGTATCGTTTATAATAATAGCGTGTGCGCGCATTTTTATGCCATGACGATTATTTTTATAGGCATTGGGTCGTAAAAACTGTAGACTAGAGCCAGACGCGTTTTACGGTGGCTGTGACGGATCGCGCCCAGGTGATGAGAGGTCGTGTGCACGCGACTAAGCTATCGCTTTTTAGCTTCTAACGGTAATGTTAACTCAGGAACTTACTTGAAACACTTACACTTGTAGTAAAATATATTATTACCGATATAATTGAGTGAAAAGGATAATGTTCGTAATATTTAATTTTAAATATTTATAAAGCATTTGACACTGCGCTTAGCTTTTAACAAAAGAAAACCTGTGTTATTTTTCATTCCCTTTGGATATCATTCACTAATTTGCCAAAATTTTAAATTTAAACATAAATTAGATTATTTAACATAAAACGATATGTTTGTATTTTTTCAGATGCATAAAGAATATGGATGACTTAGGCAGCACGTTTAATAATGGATAACAGGTATGATCAAAATTGTTGAATAGTTTTAACGCCTTTTATTTTAATTTTTTTATTGATCAAGGCTGACAATCAAGCACACAGTCCATTTAATGATAAGTGGATGCTGCGGCCCGTAGACATCTACATTTACTGTCGCTTAAAAATCAAAATGCAAATGCGTTGTCATCCCTGAGAAATAAGATAGAATGCCCCGTTTCCTGTAAAAGGGGCCTCCGGTTATCTACAATCAAATACTATACAAAACACAACAACTTTTGGCTGTTATTACGTGAGAGCGCGGTGCTTCCCCGGTCGAGCCGACCCATTCGTGCTACAAGCGTAATAAAGTTGCAGCGTGGCTCTGCCACATGTAATTTACGTATATAAAAACTGATTCGCTATAAATCACAACTGGAAACATGTAGATATATACTACTGTGTAAGTGGGTACGTGCTGTAGCAATATAAAACTAATCCTCCACTGCGCTTCTTACCAACCACAACAAATCAACAGATCGTAACTAATCAAACTAGTAACGACAGTTAACAGCGAAGGAAATTGATCGGTAGATAGGTAGTGCAGCTCTTAACCTGTCGATTAAAACGATTGCTCGCTTTTTACGGGACGTATGCTGTTCCCATAGCTATTTTTTCACGGTATATCGATTTAAGTATATAGATTTCGAACGTAGGCTTATTTACTTGCGTTTCAAAACGGTCGATGATCTCTACCAACATGATGATGAATAAGACTATAAAAAATATCATCAACTAACGTACGGCGGTTTTAAAGCTGCTATAGGAAAATAGTATTCATTTTATTACCTTAGATGTAATTAATTGATTTTATAGGTATATGGTTAAAAATATAAGTTATCAATTACAGACATACGTACTGACTACTTATTTTTATTTACATATTGTTAATATCGGACCTTTTGAGTACTTAGCATCAATGGTTATGGCAGTTACAAAGAAATAATGATATAGAGTTATCTTAGCCCATTGACCCCTTATCCGTGGTATAGCAAGAGCTAAGGGCTCACGGTAAGTTTAACGGTACAAGAGAATACCGTGTTCGAATCTCCGCGGCACAATTCACGTCATGTTGTATTACGCATTCGGTGGTGAAGAAAATATAGCGAGGAAACTTGTATACTTTAGAACTAAGTTATTTTGCGGATATGTCAAGCATGCCAGAACTGTCTCAGAAATTAGAGGAGGCTGTAAATTTACTTTCACTTTTATACTTGAGATCATCAATGAATATAAAATATTCATGAACTTCGAAATGTATCTACATTCCCCCCCTTCTCATACCTTACGTTTTTAGCTTCTTCGTATCGTAGATCTTCACGCCATCTAGCTGAGGACCGGTTGAGCACTTTTTGCCTAAACCTAATCTATTGCATTACCCCTTCCAAGCACAATTGTCACAACATTTAATCATGTAACAACTACGATACAAAATCGTTATGTAAATTTTCGTAATGGATCTACTGAGTGTGTACTTAGGTATACCTAAACTATTCACAAATACAGCAGAATCCGGATAATGCGACCGTCAAGGGACTGGAAATCAGTTATTGAAGTGGTATTAATTGTTTATGAATTGTTTTAAATTAGGCAATCAATCTTAGCCTGGTATGTGTTAAACTGTAAAAAATATTATTACAGTATACTGTCTTGAAACACGATGAAGATAATATAGGAGGCATATTCTGTATTGATATATATACTATGTTAAAAATAAAAATTTGTTGCGTACGTGTTTTTAATTTTTACTATACAATGACAAATTATCGCGATTAATAAAAAATGGTTTCTGATCAGCATTCCATCAAGAAATACTTTTTAAATAACATTAAAAAAGAAATAAATTTTACAGATTTCATCGTATCTATTTTAACTTATTTTTAGTTGCCAGCGCTTCAAATGCTTGCATTCATAGTCACGTAGGAATTGAAGTGTATAACGTCCTGATGTCAGAGTTGACCCAGACTACCTTATCATTAAATATTAGTTTTTTGGCCAAAGTGCGCGGAAAAAGCATATAGTGTCTTGAATTCTTGCGTAAGATTTTTGGGGTCCCAAGTTGATAGTAGTTACTATGTATCCTAATTAAATAGCAGAAACGATCTTGAAAATAGTAAGGACATGGAAGTGTCAAAATGTAGATAAAAAATTTAAACTTTTATACAGCCATGTGTTACGCACCATTCAAGGTATCTTCCATTTTCTAAAAGGTTTATGGAACAATAAGTCAAGCACGTGGTAAATCATCACATTAATGACAATTTTCATGATGCCGGCGGGACCGAACCTGGGTAGCTTTCGTACGAGTCGTGGTAGCTCAGAGGCTAAGCGTTCGTAGTAAAACTGCGGGTAACAACATATTAAGTATTATTCAGTCCTCTAAAAATAGAAAGACCTCCAGTAAGATAATAGTCATATTACACTTTTGCTACATGCTGACTTGTGCACATTCTTTACTTATTTGAAGTGTGTCTGTTCCACTCAATCTTGAGCTAAGACAAAGATTTCTAGGTATGTTATTTTACTGAAAAGGTTGTGAAAAGATTTTAATAAATATTCCAAGAAAGTTCAATCTGCGGTTATTTTTCATTCGCATCAAAATAAATGATGTGTGATACTTTCTTAAGCTGTATAAATTTTGAATAGAAACAAGCAAAAATAATAAATTCCAGTTGTTGCATTGACTTTTTCACAGATTTGACAAATTGCGATTGTTACTGTTTTCTTGCAATTTTTCTTTCTTTGCGGAATGCTTTGGTATTAGTCTGAACTACTGTTTCATTTAAAACTGTAGGTATACAATATACTTTAACATAACAAAATTAATTGAACTTTATTTAAAAAATTACGGTTTTGGTAATTGTTTTAAGGTTTTAACTGGGTGATAGGAATTTCTTTTTTCACAGGAGTCTGGGTAATCTCGTCCGCCTAACGATAAAGGTTTTAAAGTTAAGTAAATTTCCGGATTCCGATCTTAGAGGTATAAAAAGCTGGTACGTCTAGTAATTACAGCATATAAGACATTTCATTTTAGTCCTCAGAGGTGACAGTGCCTCTGTAACCTTCTTGAGTTATTTGCAATGTCCGTGGTCCGTGACCGTGTAACTTCGATGGTCATTACAACTTTATTAAAAAATGGCAATTTTATCAAATATAGGTAATATCTTTATTCATGTATACTGTATAGATACATTACAATAATCAACGTCGCATGTTAATACACTATTAACATTATTAATTGTTATAATTATATACCTAACATTTGTTTATATTTTTATGAGTTGTTTAAGTAACCAATAAAAATTTATAGTAATATATTAATTTATTAAAAAACAGCGATTAAACTAGGCACCCCTTAAATAATGGAACAGAATTTTTTAAACGTTTTAAAACAGAAATATTGATGGCTTTTAAAATGCAATAAAATGATGTCCACTAAGGATTCCGCTCTATTAACGATTCGAACTTCTTACAGTTTTACGACGCGTTGGCACGTGTCGCCCGTAAACTCGGGCACCTGTTGTGTGCGCCACTTCGTAAAATTTTCTCAATGGGCCGTATTGTATGCCAATCATATTATTCATTCGTTCGGTTCGTTTACGACATCCTCGGACTTTAGACAGTCATTCCGCTTTGTAATAAAATAATTATGACAGTATTAATTTGACTATTGTTTATAGGATTTAAATAATCGAGATTAGAAAGACTTGTCAAGTCTACCAACACGCTTTGATCTACTGAAAACAAGATTCACGTGATCTGCAGTAAAAATTTTACAGACCTTTAAATACGCTACTCTTATATTATGGGTTTATACCTAGAAATAGTATTAAAATTTGACTTAGGTAGGTACATCTACAGGTAGAGAGGATCTATTACATTGCGGTATCCCGTGTCCAGGTGATTTTGTACTACTAGTGTTGTAAAAGTTACCTAAAGAAGATAACAGAAAAGATGTCATGGTTTTCAGCAGATTTATTTTTGTGATTGTAATTATTCAAACGATGTAATATGGCAAACTCTTAGAAGAAGCCATTTGGCAGTAGGGTTTTAAATAAGTTTTATTTTTAATAAATATAGTTTAAGCACGACACAGGAGCACAATGTCCTCCTAATGGTAAGTGGATGCTGTGGTCTGTAGATATCTACATCTATCCTCGATTAAAAATCAAATTACAAAGTGAGTTGTCACCCTTTAGGACTAAGATGAAATGCCTCGTTTCCAATAAAAGAGTCTCCGATCCGGTTCTCTACATTAAACACACGAAACACAGCAGCATGGTAGGTATAGGTAGAAATCAAACAAGCTTCCACACATACCCACCTGTAATTTTTTATGACACCGATATATATTTGTCCAATACGACACTTATATATTGTCTACCTTGTTAAGGTATTTTGCATATCATTAACATAAAAATAAGCCGTAGGTATTTTATGTTTTTTTTTTCAGCCTACCAGATACCAAACCTCAGGATCGTCATTCGTAAGCTTATTTTTATACATACTTCATCGGCTCTTGGGAAAGCATATTACCTACGTAGGTCATAAATAAGTCTTTTCTTAGAAAGTAGTTCGGGAATATATTTCAGCAGAAAATATTAAAGTAAAACAAAACTCAGCAGTATTCTTAAAATACACGAGCCGTACCGCCATGAGACATAACTCAAATGATAGCATATGCCAGGAATATAAAGGAGGTTTCGCACCAAGCCCCTCCTGAACTAACATGGCCGAACTCTACGCACACACCTTTCGTACTCCCATTGGTGTAAATTGGAAAGCTTATTTCCTCCTTTCTTATTCTCGCCAATCAGCAACATTCAATGTGCTAAATGGTTTCTTTCTAACACAGTAACAGTACGCACCTATCTCTTTCATTTTTGATATGAGAGAGAAGTACCACGATGTTTACCAGAATCGATGATCCTGTTGCAGAATTTCCTACACAGATGGCGTTTGTAAGAACGTAGTTCACGCTTTATGCAACAGATGGCTCTGTGACTCGTGTTTATTTTCTACAGTGTGTATGTAAGATAAGTGTGTGTTTTCTAAAATCAGAAATACATTATTAATTTTACATTAATCATAAAATCTGCTGAGTAATTAATTTATTCAATTCCTATTTCACATTCGAAAAAGGATTTTTTAAATTTATTATATTTCAGTAATTTATACGTGGTAGAGCCATGCTGCAGTTATATTAGAAGTATAATTGTAGCACGAATGGGTCGGCTCGACCGGGGAGGGACCAC
>DWHP01007031.1:0-11141 GCA_018247895.1 Parnassius honrathi
AATTATATTATATATATAATTAATTTAAATCTAACTCAGTCAAATTATCAAGATTAGATCAGACTAAATCAGAAAAAAGAATTCAAAATTAAATTCTAATTTGTCATGTACGTAAGAGGCACTCCGTGCGGTCGACACCTAGAAGAATTATTTATATATATAATAATAACGACCTCCCAAAAGAATTTCGGTAACCGTGACCAATCTAAGCAGAAATCAGGTATCTGCACAGGACTGGATTATAGTGTGATAAAACACCGTGGACTACTTCAACTTGGGCTGCTGCTGAGTACTTCGTGAAAGAAAAACCTAAGAACTGATTTTCACCCAACTCGGATTTGAACCCGGGCCCACAGTTGCCCAGTGTAAGCCCAACGCGGCAGTCAAGAATATTATACCCTTCAGATTACCCTCTATACGTCCGTTACCGTTTTCGCTGCGGCCTATGAAAAGTCCACTGCTGAACATGGCCTATGCTTCGTAAAGAGGACATTTGCCATAGTTGCCACGGATGGCAGGCTTGTTATGAACCGCACTTTCTTATTATTCTAAGTTGCTTTTAGAAAGCCGTATTACCGTGCACCGTAAGTCACTATCCCATATCATCCTGTGGGTGTCATAACAGGTGACAAAAGAAAATGAAACAACGAACGTGTAGTAGCATCTAATAAAAAAACAGAAAAACTGCAGTTACGAACTCGCCTACTAAGCGTGGCAATTTTCCAAAATAACAAGCTATGGTGAAGGCTTAGTTTGGCAGTTGATTTTGAATGGATTGGGAACCAATGTAATTTAGGAGCAATTTGTAAATTAGAATGAACAGTTATTTTCTTAAGATAAATATTTCACGAACGGATGTTATAATTTTATTTTTATAAATATATTTACGATTTCATTAATAATAAGAAAATTGGATTAGTTTCATGTTCACATTCAATTCACGCATGAGTCATTGATATTTGTATATTGAAAAGAACAAAACAACAATGAATATCGGCACTTGACAATGAATAAAACCGACGAAGCTGAATAACCGTGTTGCTGACACACTAATCCAATTTATTTATTTATAAAAATTGCTTTTCCTGCAATAATGACACGGAAATACACAAAAATTGAAAGCTGTCAGTAACTTAACTATAATATTCTGATATAATAAGAAATATTTAAAAAAGGGCTAAAAAGTACACCTGATTGTCATGCAAAAGAAAGAGATTCCAAGGTAATTTATAAAGCAATCATTTGGAACATTATCTCGTACATCAGCGACGTTATCTAGTTTTAAATAGCAAGAACTCGTACTTAAATAATTAGAACAAACTTCAGCGTATTCGGTGCATTTTCTTGGAAAATTATTTTCTTTTAATAAAAATAATACTGTGATTTTAATTTCTATGAGCATACGTCATAATACACAATTAAAGAATGTGTATTAAAATACCTACATGTTGGCGACGGAATGCAGCATCTAAAGTGCAAGACATTTATGATTTCCGCCGAAGGTTAAAAACCCTTTATAGGAGTATGTTTTCAGTTTTTGTAAACTGTCTAAAAGATAGTGATTTACCACACCACTACGAAAGTATGAGGCGTTTGCTTATGACAAGCAGATTGTTCACCGTTAAGAACAATTTTTAATTTCATAGTGTGATTAAACAAAGAAAGGCATTTATGTATAAAACTACAAATTATACTTAATGAGGAAGCGTGATCTAAATACTTGTAGACACTGTGCATAAGAGGAATATGTGTTAGGCTGTAGAGATGTCGCAAATGAATATAATCATAATACGGAGTGTTTGAAAATATCACGTTATTAGGTATTTAATCAGTTACAATTTTGCTTCTTTTCAGGAAAGTATTCCTCTACGAATTAAAGGACTTTATATAATCAACCAACCATATATATTTAACATGGTATTCCAATTATTCAAGCCGTTTCTCCAGGAGAAACTGCGCTCCCGTATCATATTCTTGGGCAAGGATCGGGAACTTCTCTATAAACATATCAGTCCTAAGTGTCTTCCGGACAGCTATGGAGGAACTTTAACTATACCTCCGGTTACGGGACCGCAATGGTTGGAGCTGCTGCTTCTTTGTGATCAAGAATTTAGCGGTTTGTATTATTAATATGCCTTTTATTCTTTCTAGTATCGTAAAAACTACCTATTGTATAGCTTAAGGAGACGCTTTGATTATAGTCCAAGAGCCCACGACAATCAGACCTTCGTTATTTTATTAAACCACGTTGTCCATTATCAGACACTTAGTACGGTCGCAACCCTCTGTCAGACACCCTTAAATTATCATTAATTATGATTATATGTACGTTTTGCATTTTATGTTACTTGAGAAACTATCAAAATATGTTTCCTCAATAATCAGACAGTTTTGATGGTTTTTGCATCCAGTCAGATACATTAAAAGTATAACGTATCCGTATATCGCTTTTTAATACTCAACCAGTATTTTCTAGTTTGAAGGTGGTTGGATTTTTCAGGTGAGCATGGTTCCAAATGGTACAAGTATAGTTTGCTAGCAGAAATTGTTGAAATAGCTCACTTTTATAAGGAAGTAGACTACTAGCGTCGAAATTTCTCAATTTCAAAAGTTAAAAGCTTCGTTCGCATCAGAAGCTATATACGAAACGACGAACATATGTAACCGAGCAGGATCAACATCATTTATTTCACCAACATTGTAAATATTGCATATAAATCTCTGAACAATATCAAAAGCGTTTTGTTGTTTATAGTTATTTTCCATTAATTCGCTGTCACCGAACTTCTGAAAAGCTTGTTGATATTCTTCATATTTTTTTTAAATATTTTGTAAGGTTTTAATTTACGTTTTCTGAAAAATACAGGATTATTATCACATCCTGTGATTGCATGAAATCCAGGTAAGCTTGGACAAAGAGATTCTGGTAACTCTGCGTAAAATTTTCCTTATGTCCACATTTTTATTCAGCATCCAAACGCACTAATCGTTTTTTTTTCTTTGTTGCTGTTACACGTATGGTATACAATCTTGGTATCTGCTTCCTCGTGTTTTGGGCATGACAACCCATCAACAACTTTTTATTCTACATTGTTGGAATTATTAACAACGAAAGAATGTCATTTTCTGAAATTTATATGTACCTACTACATAATTTTAATGTATCTGACTATATGTAAAAACCATCGAAACTGTCTGATTACTGAGGAAACATCTGATAGTTGCTCAAGTAAAATTTAAAAAACTCAGCTTTAATACTATTACATACTCATAATCATAATTAATGATAATTTAAGGGTGTCTGACAGAGGGTTGCAACCGTACTAAGTATCTGACAATGGACAACGTGGTCTCTGTTATTATTCCAAAGAAAAATATATAAAATCTGAGCACCTCAAATTTATTAAAATATAAATTTAATAAATTTGAGGTGCAGTTTTATACACTTTTGCTACCTCTTACCTTCCAAAGCAACCGCGATCCAAACTTCATAGTCGGGATCTTTTATACATATCTGTATTAGGGACGCACATAGAAACTATATAGAAACAGAAACTTTCAGCTTTAATAAAATACCGTTGGTCTGATCTTCGCGGGCTCTTGCTTTATCAGCTTGTACTGCATGTATGTACCAATTTATTTTATGCTTATATGTATATATATCGTTATGTATAAATGCATGTATGTATGTAACAGAATTTTGTATTTCAATTACATCCACTTCTAGACGTCTAACTGACTGTAATTTTGCAGATGTTCTCAAGAGCTGTTAAAAACTAACTGCATGATCTTGTATTTTCATTGCGACCGTCACAGTTTGTGATCAAAACCGTTTTAAAACTATATCGTTACAAGTTTTATGAGTAAAATTTACATTTTATTCGTATCAATTAATTTTTTATTTTGTTTCAGTTATCAATTCCTATGGCTACAAGAAGAAGTAAATGTTTATCTTGCATTTTTTGGAGCATGTGATATTTTTAACCATAAAACAATATTTTTTTTACCTCATTATATATGCAAATACCTAGCTTCGTACAAATTGTATTCTTGCTTAAGTTGTGGTAAATACCATTCAGGTCATTCCTTCACTCGAACATAGCAAAAGCGATCGGTCTGAGTCTGTATATTAATATATAAACAGACTACAACACTCTGTCTGCAGTGCATATTTAAAGTATATTTAATTGACGCCACACGCGGTCAGTTCAACTGATCATTCCAACTGATCCGTTCAAACTAAAACTGTTGATATTTTTTTAAATATTGAATTTTCGATATATTGGTAATTATGAATATACCAATATCGGAGTTTTATATATAAGTTTATTTATCGATATATAAGCCATCATAAATTGTTGCAGAAGCTAAACAACATAGACTTTACTGGCAGGGCACTCGAAATGTTCACATAATTTTTACATAATAGGCGACAAGTTGTTCAAATGGATAATTTCGCTAGCTCGATTAAAAACGTATCCTACGGCTGTCCTCAAGGCTCAATTATAAGTTCATTACTGTTTTCAATTTATATAAATATATGTTATATTACCTAACATTATACGCCAACGACACATGTCTCCTCTATTTCGATAAATCTATTCACAACATTATAAACTATACTCAAAAAGATCTTGACTTACTCGGAGAATGGTTAAAATTTAACCTGCTAACAATTATTATATGTCGCAAACGTCTTTCATGATTTTCACTACAAAGAATAAACCTTTACCAGAGTTTGCACATCTTACTATTGAAGATAAAATAATAAAACGTTCAACTCAGAAAAAATATCTAGGTCTATTCAGATCACGTCAAATCGTAACTGACGTCATTACTACGTAAAGTCGCGAACTGTATTCCGGAAAAAGTACGTATACAACTCTTTAGCTAAATCACACATCGAATATCTAATTGAGATATGGGGATCAGCCGCTAAAACAAATCTAAACCCACTTCAAAAGACACAAAATAAAATTATCAAAACATTATTCCACTATATTTATCTAACTCTAATAAAAGTGCTATATGAAAAAACTTACTTACTAAACTTTACACGAAATATTACCACTAATTCTATTCAATCAAACATACATTTAAAAAAAAACAACAACACACAACTTAAGAAGTAAAAATAAATTACAATTAATAACTGCACGAACTAATTATGGCAAAAAACCCTGTTGTTTGACAGTTGTGCAACTGTTCAATAAATTACCAGATAACATAAAAAATTGCAGTAACATGAAATTGTCTAATAGTAAACTTAAGAAATACGTACGTACTACATACAGTGTAAGCTTTTTTTTTTTGAATACATGGTATCTCATATGTATGAGTAAATAAGCTTAAACTACAATACTTCCAGCACTAGAGGTAGATGTGATAATTCTACTTTAGTATAATGATTACTTTGTATCTCATTATAAGTGAACCATTGTATGTTCTTATGAGAAATAAATTTCTTTAAACCGATATATCGAAAATCTAATATTTAAAAAAAATATCAACAGTTTTTGTTTGAACTGATCATTCCAGATCAGTTGAACTGACCGTGTGTGGCGACTATAATATACATATGGCACATTTATTTGATGTTAACCGATCTAGAAGTCCGCTTGAGTAACCCTACTCTCTTATCTATTCTACCGCCAAATTCTTGTTTTCGCACTGCTATGTTCCGATCTAAAGGATGTAGAGATTCAGTATAATTTTAGGCTGTTATAGTTAGTAACGCATCTATAGCTTACTTTACTTGAAGTTAGCTGCAAGTGTTGATGTAGCACAATAACCAATTATCATCAGATAGGCTCCAGGTTAGTTTGTCATTTCAGTTAAATACCAAAAAAAATTCAAAATGACGTGAATCTTAGAATTGTGGTGCGCCTTAACTTTACAATACTAGACCAACCCGGGTTCCAGTCTCGTCCTGCTGCAATATTTAGTGGTGTTTTATCACGTGCTCGGTGATAAAAGAAATATTTTTTGGGCAATCTGCATAATATCTCAGAAATATAAATATTCATTCTCTTCAGTCTCTTCCCTATTCTAAAACCCTCCTGAAGTAAAAAGTGGTCCATTCATAACAGTGCCCTACTGTATACAGGTGTTACTATACTATTTTAACGGTATCTGTAATTTTTATCGGCTAAAATGATTTGTTATAAGACATTTTCGATTAAATTTGTTACAACTTAAGATCGAACGCAGACGAAATATAAGAAATGGATATAAATATATCCAGCAACTGCAATATGCAATTTAATCCACTTATTTTATAATATTAGAATAGAATTTACTTCGCCAATAACTTGCTAATAATTATATTTTCTGTGATAAATCGTTCCCTATATAGGAAAATGTGTATAAAATAAATATTAATATTTACGCCATTACCATGGTTTTCCAAACTTCATGGGTTTTTATATATATGTAGGAAGCTAGTTTATTTTTCGCACGTCGTTTATTTTGAAAAAAAACTTACAATAATTGCCAGAGCTCAAAATTTTTAATCACATAAGGTAATAAAACAAAGGCTGTGATTTGATAGATATTATTTTAGAAATATAATAAGTTTTGACTTATTGCTTTTTCATTTACATTTTTAAAATCCAAAATTTACGTCGTTTGATTTTATGAATTAGGCCATGGTAAATTTAAAATAATTCTAGTGTATATTAACCGTGTAGTGGCGATAGAGGAATATACACAATTTCGTATTATCATCCCATGGGTGTTATATGAAACGACAGAGGGAGGCTGAACCAAAAGATTGGCAGCAGCATTTTTATGATAACAGCTGAGTAAAAAAAAACTGTGGTTGTCAACCTCCTTGCCAAGCATGGCAGCTGTGGCAAATAACCTTCCCATATTATTGCAATCTATGAGGGAGGCCTATGTCCAGCAGTGGACTTTTGATGGCCTGTAATATGTATACATATTATTATCTTAATTATGTCGATTGTATACTCATATCACAAAGAAACTAAAATAATAATTGATTGTGACTCGTTATTATGGTGATTAAGTGCAGAGTTAATTCGATATCTAAATTTTAAGAGTATTTTATATTATGTAAAGAACAGGGATTTTAAATTTTTTTTCTTTTCAATAAATAATAATAAGTAATGAATGTACTTGGTATTTTAGTAGTTCTATGTTAATAAAATGTTGACAAATAAATAGGGAAATGTCAAATTAATAATAGTCTTTGTAGTAATTAAAATCACTATACTAAAAGAACATACTTCTATGTTATATTTTTCGAAATAAAACAAATTTTACAGTATTGTCTCATTTAATTGAACCACAAATAATAAACATTGCATCTAGTAAAATGTTTCCCACAACGGAAGTGTTTTAACAACTAAATCACAAGCTTTAATTATATTCCTTTTTATAATTAAAAATACAAAATTAACGTTAATCTTTTATATTTATTTTCCTACACGAAATAGTTACAAGGTCTCATCACAATATACAAACACACCTACACGTAACGTTGCGCCTGCAGTCACAAAAAGTAGAGAGCATAGTGGTAGAGAGCTACTCGGACCACATTAGGCCATGGATTTGGATGGTAAATTGTGAAAATATTGATATATGTCGTCTTTTGCGATATACTGGTCAAGTAACACAGTTGTTATTTTCTTTTTCTTACAAGTTCCACGTAAACATGAGATCTATAAGTCCCAGACAAATATGGGACAATAACATCAAGTATAGGTAGGTACACATCAAAAAAGTTTGCGATCAGTTTGAAAAATCGAAATATTTTTTGTTACGGTGGACTAAATTATAGTTCTTTTTAGATTCTTTACTTAAAAATATAGAATAAGAATGCAAAACGAATTCAATTGTTTATCCATACAAAAAGAAATTCAATCCAAGCTTACGCTCATTCAGAAAACAGACTATTAACGGATTTACAAAAGGAAAGTTGTGATTGGAAAAATGCCAAGAGTAAGTCGTGGCCATGTTGCAGAGGTACCACGGCATTGATAATTTAGCTGACCTACCCCGCAGTGGTCACCCAACTGTTCTGGCTGCCGCTCAGAAGCGCTGTATCAAATTGCTGGCAGCCAATAATCCAACAATCAACGCCACTACAATAAAAGCAGAAGTGTGGAATGCCTCTGGACATGAAGTTAGCACTCGGACCATTCGGAATTAATTACATCAGGCTGGACTACGAGCACGGAGGTCTTGGTGAGCACTTCAGAATTCATGACAACGTCAGCGATGGAGATTGCAGTAGTCTAGGTTCTGGCAAAGTGAAGAAAATGAGGAGGAAAACATTTGGCAAAACTGTCCCGTCGTTGACGAATCTCGAATCAGTACTCATCCAAATAATTGACGTGTCTCGTGTCATATCTGGATAAAACCTGGAGACTGAAAGGCAATGAACTGCCATTGGAACCGTTCAGCAAAGCGCAAAATCGATGTCCTTTTGGGGTGAAATTATGATTGGAGCTATGACGCATTTTATCTCGTATCGATGCTCCATGACGGCAAATAGGTACAAAACAGTCGCTATTGATGGAATTATCAGACCATTCCGAGTGAACCATGTTCACCGATTCGTACTGATCGATAATAATGCACCCGCACATCAACCTTATCGAGTCAATGCTGATGTCCGGGAATACGACATCACAAGGTTAGACCGACCTGCTGGCTCGCATGATTTAAGCCCAATAGAGCACGCGTGAACTCTTCAGCGAGCTGTTCGGAACCATCAGCCACCTAACCAGCGAGTGCCTGAGATCAGGCGAGCCGCTACTTAAGAATGGGACAGGTTACCGCGAGAAATGCTGGATGACTTGATCCTCAGTATACGCAGGAGGATCTCCGCATGTGTTCAAGCTAGAGTAGTAGTTGTGTTATAGTATTAAATAAACACCTATTAATAAGTTTGGTTAAACAATCTTTTTCTTTTCATCAAGTTTTGAGTGTTTTATTTTTTAATTTCAAACAGTGTACTTCTATTTAAAAGAAAGATGTAACATAAACACTTTTTCCTGATAAAGTTAAATTAAAAAAAATCAGCTTTTGCTAGTGACCACAATTTTGTTTTAAACCATAGGGCAAGATTGCGCATATCTTAAAAGTAGTAATGCATCAGGATAGCTACACACTCCGACAGTGCGATCACAGCTATGTCCATCATTGCCATTGTGTAGCTCTGATTCTAATCGTGGTTGGCTTCGTTTTGACGTTTGATTTCATTGTATTGCGTAAATGTTTCTATATCGATTATAAGCTGAAACCTTTTTTTATATTGATGTGTATTAAGGTTTTATGTCTCCTTTTTTGCATACGAATCCGTCTGACTGCTACCCCCCCCCCTCCCCTACATTTTTAATCGAAAAGCAACATTGCCTGCACTGCTTTGTATTAGTTTGAAGTAATAGAGAATGAGGAAGCAGTATAATGACAGACTGTCCTCCTAAATGACAACGTATAATATGTAGCCTTAATTATTTAAAGTTGGTTGCGGGATTCCCACCAGAGCTACACAATCGCTTAGCAGTAGTGGCTTAAAAACTACAAAATTCTTAACAGATATTAACAGATATTTCCAGGATTGAAACCCTAATGCCTTTTCCATTTTGGGTATGGATATCACATATGATGAAGAAGTTACATTACCTCCAGGTGTACTGCGAACTCGGTTGCCGCTTTAAATTTACAAAGAAATTATAACGGCTTTTTGTAGAATCTAGATGTACGCCAAAACAAGCACATTTTTCTTATACTATGTGTATTGAGCACTGACCTATACATAGAGGTCAGTGGTATTGAATGTTAGTTAACAAAAATATATAGAGATGTTGTAAACTACTTCGCATATAATAACATAAAATATCTAATGGTTTATTTGTTAAGGAAATAGGAGAAACTAAAAAAGTTCAAGGTTCAAAGCCGTTTCATGTAAAATTAAATTACTAGAATATTCTATAAATTAAATGATACCTAACGATAGTGTTACAATGCTAGTTTTATTTTATTGCTGAAAACAAACACGACGTAAGTCATTTATTAAAATAACTACTCACATTGTATTTGCAATCAATTCACATGATTAAATACTTTAATTTCCAATCAATTACGCTTACATAGCAATTATTCTTTACATCATATAACATAAAACATATCCGGACAGCTTGAAACTTGCACATGTTGACGCTCTATTGTTTATTATTGTTAGAGACGTATCCATAAGAATTTGCAACTGAAAAGAAAATGACACATAAAAATCAAGAGAAGATTAATATGTAATTTTAAATGTAATTTTAAACTTTTACGTAGTAGAGCCACGCTGCGGCTATATCATAGTTGTAGCACGAATGGCTTGACCGGGGCAGGACCACGCTCTCACAGAATACCTCCGTAAAATAGCAGCGTAATTCTGCTGTGTGTCGAATGGTGAGTGTAGAGAACCGGAGACCCATCAGGTGGACTGGGTGCTCGTTTGTCACCCCATGCTATAAAAAAACTAATATTTTAAAGTAAAACTATGAGTTAATCATTATAATCGTTTTACGAGGTTAATGGTCATCCGTCTGGATGACAAATGAAAATGACGATGGAAAAATACAACTATCTTGTGACAATAAACGAGTATGATCAAAAATCTTCTTCATACCATTAAAAATGTAGTTAGAGCAATTTGACAAAATAAACAAGTAAAGCAAATAAAAACACATCATGTGTCTTACCTGTAAGGCCTTATGCATAATTTGGTTTAACAAGTTTTTTTATTGTTTAAAAAGAGAAAAAAAAGAAAGTAGCTAAAAATAAAAACAAAACTTTTCCTTTTAAATGAATATTATATTTTTACAATTATGTAAGTGTAAGTTTTATCTCAGGTCTTATGTTTAGTTCTTACCCAAAACTTAGTCTTTTATAAATATTGTTTAAAGTATTCCGTTTTAAGTAATTTTCTTTTACCTTATTAAAGCCGTTATTAAATTTAATGACGGAATTAATATAGTGCTTTCCATTCTCACACAATTCTTCCGTTACATCGTATTTTATGCTATTATGTACGTTAATTGAAATGCCACCACCTTTGTAATTTTGTCTATAATTGTAAATATGTTTATAGTTTGGTATCTGATATAATTTTGCGTCGGTTT
>DWHP01007032.1:0-11141 GCA_018247895.1 Parnassius honrathi
CAGATTTCCTCCATAACGTACACGCAAACTCCAGCCCGGGGCACAAAGGATTGTTCTAGTTTGCAGCCCGGTTAGGAGAGATACGAAGTATCATTCGGAGAGGATACCTGTGTCTAGATTAGAAAGAGCAAGACTGGCTTCACCGTTTCCAGATGGTAGTGGATGGCGTTAAGGTTTGAATGAAGTCCCCTGATGTTGCAGGAAATTCACGGATAGCGTGGCAGGGGTCGCCTTTGACTTATTGCTCCGTTTGCCCCGAGCAGGTTTAGTCTCGAGCGGAATTTTGCCCCCCCCCCTCCTCCCCCAGAATACGCGGGGTACCATGAGCGCCCACGCTCAGAAGTGAAGTAGCTTGGTCTTGCTGGTACTCTCCTGGGGTAGTCTTGCATTTAATTCCGCTACCATGTTGATGGTACTTCACGCTGGTCTTCTGTGAGGTCATGGTACCACCCCGGTTTGAGCCGCTCCATGTGTGCAACAGCAAAAGCTGTCGCGTGGCTCTACAACGGTTAAAATATTTGCATGCATAATTTAATTCCTCCCTCTCCCTTCCACCATGGGACAACCAGATGTTCAGCCAGTCTCCGCCGGTCTCCACCCTTTTGTTGTTGACTTGACTTACCACGCATTTGAACCAAACAATTTGCTACATCGTTCGTCATGCATACAGCAAACGAGTGGAATATTTTGCCAGCATCTGCCTTTCCATCCGATTACAATGTAAGTGTCTTCAATCTAAGAGTGGCTAAGAGTTTCCGTTAAGTCAGTGCGCTTCACCATCTTAGGCTACATCACCACTTACCATCAGGTGGGATTATAGTGAAGCGCTGGTTTAGAATGGTAAAAAACATACACTTTTAATGTACGATTGAGCGCTTAGATAACAACAGCCCAGTGTAAATAAAATCTAGTTTATTTTATATAATGTATTTTTCCCAATTTACCCTCCTTTAAATTCATATATTTCAGGTGTTCGTATCCTTATCTAGCCATAATTATACTACATGGTCCAATTAATAGGAAAACTTAATTATTGTAGGTCAAAATTTATTTTATTGCGGAGTTGCGTACATTTTTATGGTGCTTTGCATGCTTTTTAACCTTGAGGGGAAAGCTTGAAAAATATTCGATTCCAGTATTTTCCTGACAGGAAATCCTTGTATCGTTATCCAATCTATTTAATACTTTTTAGATGCTTAAAAGTAGATACGAAATATAAAAAACAAACTCGGGGACTCTTTATAATTCGTATTATAAACTGTCAGTACGGCCTTTTTAATTAACTTAATATGTATGTTGAATTCAAATTTATTTATTAAAAATGTTATCACATAGAGTCATTGACATTAGTGGTAGTCAGTGGGGTAAAGGTAATTAAAACGCAATATAAAAATCTTTGTATATGACAGAGCGAGAATCTGTAGTATGTACATTATATATCTGCCTTGCGAGGCATTCAACACAAGGCATTCAATTCTATTCTATATAAATATTTATACGTCTACATTTATTACCGAAATGTATTTACTATCATTGGTTAAAGCGTAATAAAAGCACAATATAAATTCTGTGTATGGGACAGAACGGGAGAAGAAAAAAAACGGACTACACGTCTGCCTTGACATTGAGTTCTGTTTTATAGGAATATTTATGTTCTTCCCACTTCCAAAATGTATGAAAAGATTATTCAGGACTTATTATAAATATAATTCATATAGCAAACAGAGATTCTGTTTCACAGAGCAATCTTAACCCCAAAAACTTATCAGTAAATCTTATATTTAAGAAAAAGTTACGTTTTAAATTCTCTAAATGTAAACCATTAATTTTTTTACAAGTGCCAAACCAGAGATAGAAAGCTATGTGAAAAATAAGCCCTATAATTTCAAATTAAGACATAGTGTGTATAGGTCTTATCAAGAATACTGATAAAGAAAACAATGATGCTGTAAATGACTGCATTAAACTGGTATGTGGCTTACACAATTTAGAGGATCCTTTAAGAAGAGGTAAACACAGCTATAGAGTAAGCAAATTCGCCTGAACTTATTTTATTCCAAATGGTCTAAAATATATACCGAACTGTCTCATATTGGCTAGAGACCAGTTCATTCGAGTGTGAGTCAAGCATGTCCTCACATATATTGCTTACATAAAAGCTTATTATTAAATTTTGTATTTTATACAGCTGTAAAATTAATTACAACAAGACCAGTCTTAATTTTGTTTTTACTTTTAGACGAAGAAATTCGGAAAATAAAAAGTACAAAGTTCTCGAAATGGGTTGTAAAGTTAATTGGGTTTAATTGTATACAAAAAAAAAAATTCAATTTTGAATCTAAATTAACACTGAAAAATTAAATTCTGATTTAAAGTAATCAAGTTCATAGTGGATGTGATATTTTTTGGTCAAAAACTAAATGGGTCTTAAAAAAGACAAAACATATTGAATATATCTTAATATAATTAACAGCACGATATTGTTTAAGTAATGGTCTGGTTCTATTTTAGTATTTACTTTGGATTATAATGTTTTGCTAAAATCCCCATAGCTAAAATTTGGTGTAGAATACTACAGTGAGTGGCACGTAAAAACCACATCAAGTGACAGAGCTTGTAAAATGGATGTTGTAAAATACAGGTACATCTGCTTTGCCTTATAATAACATTCTCTCGTATGGAAAGAATCCGTGAAAATTAGTAAGGAAATAAAATACTGATGATGATGATGATGTCCCACTACTAACGCTCGCGCGATCATGCGTTGCGTCCGACGAAAATGATCATGCGGCCGTGCGTTTAAACATACTCATATCTGCGGAATGTCCTATTGAACGTCGTACGATCATGCGATGACTGCTGACTGTCCATCAGTTTTATTAAAATGTACCTTACTGTGGCAATGCTGTCAGGGAGGTATTGTATCATATGTTAAGCATAAAAATACAAGCCCTTGTCTATTGTCTAAAATCGTGAGGAGTGCTAAAAGAAGAAAAAAAGCTATTGTTCTTCCTATTATGATTTGATATCCAACAAAATTTGGTATACATAGCAGAAATTCACCCATTCTAATTATATATACCATTCTATAGAGAAAAATATAAGTA
This sequence comes from Parnassius honrathi, assembly GCA_018247895.1. Taxonomy (NCBI): domain Eukaryota; kingdom Metazoa; phylum Arthropoda; class Insecta; order Lepidoptera; family Papilionidae; genus Parnassius; species Parnassius honrathi. The sequence continues at coordinate 3,108 of DWHP01007032.1, forward strand.
TTTTATCAGTTACCTCACAATATCACATGTATGTCACAAAAATTGTATAAAATGTAGTAAACTAGTTGTTAATTTGCAGAAAAGACAAATGTCCCTCAATAAGTCAGACAGCTAAATAGGTAAAGTATTTTAACCCTTCTCGTCGTAAAAGAAGAACAAGCTAATACATCCAAAACCTTGCCGATTTTAATTAAGAGTAATGGCCATAATAGGCCATTACTCATTAAGAGTAATGTTAACATTCTTCGATCAACAATACAAATAGTTGGTATTGTTGATCGAAGTTAACGTTCGCATTTAAAATTGTAATAAGTAAATAAATAATAATTCATAATGACAACCATATTATCTCGCTATATATTATGTTTTTTGTTTCTTTAGTTGTAAATTGTTTAATAATGATAACTTATGACAATAAAACACTAACATGAATCACTTAAATTTTGAAACATCTGCATAGTATGCAAACATAGAGGAAGCGTCAACGAATAAAATTAATTGATCAAAGTAACTTACCTGTAGGAGTCTTTCGATTAAAATTATGTGAAGTTGACGCCTGCTTTGCGTATAATCCTAACCTGCTGTATAATTAATACGCCCCCTTAGTGGTTGCTAACAGTTTAGTTGTTTTTTTCTAATTCTAGAATCTAGAGGATATAAAATGACATGATATGTATAGTGTTGCCAGTTGATTAGGATACCAATAAAAATTTTATTTTTCCCCGGACGGTTAAAATTCGTTTGTTTCGGTTCGTCAATTCTTGACTACTTAGTACACAAACACAGAAGAGCCGTCAACATCATATAATTTTGATTGAAGGACACTTACAGGTAAGTTACTTTGACCAATTAATTACATTAACAACAAAGTATAGAAGAGGCTTACAGATCACTGTAGTAATTTAATCTTTTAATTTAAGTATTATCTAATCGTACTAACTATCTAAGGAATTTTTATAAAATGCTTTTACAGGAATATCATAAACAGAAAATTTTGGAATAAACGACCAATAAATAAGCAATTGATAAAAATGATAAAAGTAGTACTTGGGTACATAATAAAAACAAGAAAATATTTATTAGAAAAATACAGATCCATAAACATCATATTCGGCTAAATGGTTCCTGGAATCTAATCCGGAACAGATGGCCACTTAATAGTTAGGGTGACTATGTTGCCCTTGGTATCCGGATCGAAGGAACCTGAAAATGTTGGCGTTAGGGTGCTTATTTTAAATCCAGCCCGAATGAACCAGAAAATGGTGGAGCGATAGGGTCTCAGGTTCGATTTTTGGGTCGGGCGAAAATTTTTTATGCGAGATCAATTTTGTTGTGGACTGTATGCGTGGTTCTCCATAACCAAACAAGATGGCTGATACGGTACGTGGCAGTCTTGGACAATACACTCGCTATTACCTAATCTATTATTTAGCCAGCAATTAAACTTGAGCTGTTTGGAGAAAGATGACACGGTAAAGAAAATGAAGAACAGTTCAAGACAATTTAAAATGAGCACTAACCGGGGTGGGGTTCCTTCTGCTTTAGCCGCTTCGAGGACGATGCCCCTGTTTTTGCGACAGCGTTGGAAGAGGCGGTGCGCGACGTTTTGTGGCCGAATGTCACAGAGGTGCGATCACAACTAGCGTGGTTTTCGAGTACGATGCAAGAGAGCGAGCGGCGGCAGAGGTGGTCCTTTTTATTCGCCAACCATCTCCATCTTTCATTTAGGTGTGGTGCGTTTCTTCATTGGCCGAAAAGATGACGCCACATTCTAGCCCCCCCCCCCCCCTTTGAGTGCGTGTGGAATGGAATGCACGGATGGGACTGAGAGAGGCACTGGATAAACAATAACCAACTAAACAAAATGTGAGAGTTTTTCCGCGCGTTCATGCCTCCCCGGCTTCCCTTGAAATAATTAAAGCTAATACTAAAACCTAATTTAAACTACTAATCTAGTCTAGAAAGGCAATTCGATAGTATTGACTGGGCAAAGGGCTAGGGCGAGCTATCCTAGTTACCCCGTCGGATCCAGAAAAAACTTCTTCGAGATCCCCAATGGATAATGACGTTTTCCATCGCTTCTTAAATGACTGCACTAGCCGGTCTAATAAGTTATGACGTGAAAGAACATGAGATTTATTCTCGTCTATAACTATAGCAGAAAAGTACTTCAAAGGCGTCAGATTAAGAAAAATGTAATATACGTACTGTGCCACACGGAAAGACCTAAGGACCGCCACTGCTGGAAACGACGGACTAGGACGAACTCGAAGACAGGCGATACATCTGTGCACCCGTAAAATAGACATCAACAAGGGCCAGAGTGACGATTCAATTTATGGTAGTAATCAAATAATTTATTCAAAATATAATCTTTACGCCGTAAAACTATAGGGTGTCGTTGATCGAAACTCAAATGTGAGTTGGACATACGACTACAAATCTTGCCCGATTGTAATCTTGTAATTTCATCGGCAAAACGCACATGTTAAAGTTCACGAAATATTAATAACTCGGCATAACTGTAATCAGACACAACGCGATACGGTAGAAGCTTTACAAATAGACAAACATAAATCACCCTACGCAATAAAAAACTACATAAAACAATTGATAATACAAACACGAACAAACAAACTACAAAGGCTTTATATTGTAACAACAAAATAATCCAAATATCACACAACGTCAGTGTACTGCTGTGGCGTAACTAACCTATACATTTTATAAAAAACACTAGTAGTATAATTCTACTAGAGATAAACCGAATTCAAATCACACACGATTACATAGTCGTAAGTACGCAATGTCTAGAGCGAATCGAAACTATTAATAATTATAAGCGATGAAGGAATGCGACGAACGTTTTGGAATAACATTGATGGTGGCTTGTTGCCCACGAAGCCTCACTTCTTTCGATAAAGCGGATAGGTCGGCTTGCAACTTGACCTCCCTCTCTCGCAATTACTTTGTTTCCCTCTGTCAAACAAGATTGGCCTCAGCAGGTCCATTCCGTCGCTTCCAAGGCGGCACGCTTTCTGTCGTAGCGGCTCGGCGTCTCCATGCGCCGTCGCCGCGACCTTGCTCCACGCCGCGCGCGCTTCGGCTGCCGACATCGATTTGAGTCTCTGGTCGCGGAACATGTGCACCAAATATGTCACCCGACGAGTCGCGGGTTGATCTAACTTTGTAAATTTGGGTCTTCTTTACGGTGTCTATAACCCTGGCTCCAGGGGCATCCCTATTCGGCGTTCCCTTCGGCCGCAATGAAACTACTACAGGTGCACTACATATTCCCGTACTAATATAACGTTTCGGTTTCGTTCGGTTTAAACTAAGTATACGCGGGACGTTCCCTTCCTTCATTTCCCGAAAATTGCGAACCAATAATTTGGGAGGTTCAATAGCGGCGGTGCAGCAAAAAGAGGTTGCCGATATATGAACCGTAGTAACGGAACCAAAAATAACGTAACCTAAAACGGTTTCCAGTGCGTAAGGTGCGGTACACGAGGAGTTACCCCTGACCCTATTATGTTACAAAAGGTAGGGGAAATAGATGCTCCGATGAGCATATCAATGTCTCCAGAGACGGAGTAAGTATCGTCATTCAAAATTAGTCATTGCGAAAGACACGACCGAATCGGTTGGCAGGCGCTCAGTGTTCTCATTTACTACTAACCTCTCAATATGCACGCGGTCGGATCCGACAACGGCGATATTCCGTCAAATTCCAAGTGGTCGGATCCGACCACACCCACCCACAGCACTTTAAACCATTAAAACTTTTATTTAGAGACTACTTTTCTATAAAGAAGTTGAGCATTATAGAATCAATATGAAATTTTCCATCCTCTAATGCAATAAAATGTCAAGTTATCCTATGAGTAATTATTAATAATCTACGTTCATTTCGTACGCCATTTTCGCGTCAATGTTATTGTGTTGATTTTTTAAATTTTCTCGTATTTTAGTATAGTGTTTTAATATAAAATTGTAATTTAAAGTTTTTGTGCGAATATAATTTATCTTTTTACGTAAATAACTTCGAGTAATATATATCGAAATCATTGTAATTTTCACGCTGCCGACATTCGCTAGGTATGTTTTGTTTTGTTATCAAAATACTATAGTCTTTTCGTAATGAAGTAAAAAATGACTTTTATATAGAGAATTTTGTATAAATTTTGTAATGCCAAACTTTTTTATGGAAAAGTAGTCTCTAAATATAAGTTTTAATGGTTTTAAGTGCTGCGGGTGGGTGCGGCGACTGCATCGGACATTTACGGGAGTCGAGGGGCTAATTAATTTATATTAAAATTAATACTACGATCTAAACGAGAATAAAATTTTAAATTTATCGCACCTTGGACCGTTTTATTGAAGCCTCCAATTCCCTTTACTACGGGACATGAAGGCGTCCTATTTACTAACAATCCCAAACGTTGGCAGCACTGCTGTATTATGAAGTTACTTTGCGATGCATTATCTAATAACGTACGAATGCTCCGTTCATTTCTATGAGAATCTCTATCTATAATACGCACTGTACCCACCAACACAGTGGAAGGAACGCGGTTGGCCCCTCCCCCATTCGAAAGTGAACACAGAGCAATTTCGCCCGATTTTCCGTTAGAAGTGTCGACTTTGGTGGGTGGAGTCCCACTTTCGGATTTGTTGAACGCGGATATGGGACCACTCTTAAAATGCAACAACGTATGGTGTCTGTTATGGCATTTGTTACATACTGAACTAGAGTTACAATTAACATCGCGGTGTCTGTTGCTTAAACAATTCAAACATAAGTTGTTGGCCTTTGCTATTTTATAACGTCCGCTCGGTGAACGCTTACGGAAAGTCGCGCAATTGTACAAATTACCGTGCTGGTTATTTTTACATATAAAACAGGCGTTATGAGGCAACGAAGGCGCGGTATTTACATATGTCATGGACTTCACCGGCTTTGGTGAAGAGACCGCTCAATGATCGACGCATTTCTTCGCTTCCTGTTTGGCACTTGATTTGGTATCGAGTGAAAGATCGGTCAAACGATGGTAATTCGGAGCCACGATTCTCTATTTCAAACGAACGCACGGTGTCTGGGTCGGGGTGCGGAATTAGGTAAACAGTAAACTACAGCGGGTCAAACTAAAATAAATAAGCGTCTATTTACCTGTGGTATATGTGAATGTAGCTACAAAGAAATTTCAACTATTTGCAATTTTAAATTCAACAATACGGCGTACCGTCCCCGGTAGTGCCAAGCGAAACTAAATTTATCCAGCATTGACAAACTAGAGTGCATTGTCCAAGTAATTGGTTCAGCAGTTAGACCTGATTAGGCCACAGGATGGAAGTTCCAAATCCACTCGCCTGTACCAGAAAATGGTGCTACTGACTAAATTTATATAAATGGTTAAGGTGACTATGTTGCCCTTCATATCCGGATCGAAGTAACCTGAAAATGTTGGCGTTAGGGTGCTTATTTTAAATCTAGCCCGAATGAACCCGAAAATGGTGGAGCGATAGGGTCTCGGTTTCGATTTTCGTGTCGGGCGAAAATTTGTTATGCGAGATCAATTTTGTTGTAGACTGTATGCGTAGTTCTCCATAACCAAACAAGATGGCTGATACGGTACGTAGTAGTTTCGGACAAGACACTCGCTATTACCTAATCTATTATTTAGCCAGTACCCTGTGATGCAATTAAACTTGAGCTGTTAGGAGAAAGATGACACAGTGAAGAAAATGAAGAACAGCTCTAGACAATTTAAAGGAGCAGTAACCGGGGTGGGGTTCCTTCTGCTTTAACCGCCTCGAGGACGATGCCCCTGTTGTTGCAACAGCGTTGGAAGAGGCGGTGTGCGACGTTTTGTGGCCGACTGCCACAGAGGTGCGATCACTAGCGTGGTTTTCGAGTACGATGCAAGAGAGCGAGCGGCAGCAGAGGTGGTCATTTTATTCGCCAACCATCTCCATATTTCATTTAAGCGGGGCTAGTCTCTTCATTGGCCGAAAATTGACGCCACATCTTCCCCCCCCCCTTCTTTCATTGCGTGTGGAATGGAATGCACGAATAGGACCGAGAAAGGCACTGGCTAAACCATAACCAAATAAACAATGTGAATGTGATGAGACATTTAATCAGGCAAAAGTTATATACAGTGGCGGCCCTAGCAAAATGTTTAGGCGGTGCGAGATCTCACAGTGGCGCCCCTCTAAACACAAAACCTTAGTGTTCCTATACTATGTAGCTTTGCTTTTTCGTGACTTTAAGTAGTATTAGACCTATCAAATATCCGCAGTAGATGTATATCCGGGGCAAGCACAGTTGTGTCTGTCGCTCTTGCCGTAGCAGTTGTTCTGCTTATTCGCGATAAATAAATTTTGTCCATTACACTCGCACTACTCTGTTGCGCTCGGTAACGCCACTATGCTTGCCTTGCTGCGGTGACTAGTTGTACAGATTATATCTCATAACAAGAGTTAATAATCTTGTTTGACAACTTTTATTTAAACTGTTGTTCTGCAGAAAATGTTAAAAAAGATAAAATAACTACCAAATACAAACTTAGTGAAAAGCTAGATGGCCAGCTTTCTGGCTTATGCGCTTGCATTTTTTTTTATTAATTTGCAATATTTTACCTTTTGACATATAGAATTTTCTATGGAAAAGATTCTAAGATATGACAGTTTTTGCTGACACATAATAGAAACGTACGTAAATTTTTAAATGTTTTATTGTACTAAAACTTCGTTTACCTTTAACGTAGTACAAGTATTGTCAGCAAGGTACGAAGTGCTGTATACACATTTGGGAAAAATATCCAGCAAATTATTATTTTTAATAAGTCTGAGAACTTTGTATGGCTTTGCCAATTGAAGATCTTTAAATACTTAATGGTTTAGGCTCATAATTTCCTGAACAACTTACAACTTGACAAATCACGTTATGCCCACTTGTTCAATTCATTTGCAAATCAACACAGGCTTTTTGACCTTTCAGGAGTTATTTTCATTTTGTATAAAATGAACACGTACTCATATCATATAATTTTGATAATTTAAGTAAATTATATCAATCACAGTGTAAAAAAAACGTTCATTTTAAACAATTGTTTAGGATCAGTCGGTGTCTCAACTATGACTTCATATACAAATAATATTTTCTTTCTTCGGGATCAGGCTGGGTTAAAATTTGGATCTATCTGTAATTAGAGCAGATGAAAAGCCTCGGCACTGTTTCAAAATTTTGACAAAATTTTCAGACGATACGACAACTTTAGTAAGTGCATAGATACAGACTACATAACTTTTTTTTTGTTGCAAGTAGGTCTAGAAAGACCAGTATCACTGCGACCTAAAAGATCTGTTGTAATAGCTGCTATGGCTATAGTTCACGGCTACGCCCTATGTCTTCAATGAATAGGAGTTGCTTAGCTGTGAGCAATTTCACTTCTTTTGGGTGAAGTAGATAATTTCCTAGATGTGTTACGTTTGCGCACTAAGGGTCCACAATCAGAATATGCAGAGGCGATTCTTCCGGAACAAAAACGGCACATCCTTAAATTGCATGGTCTCAGTGTGGGTATGTGCTTTTTAAGACAACAGTGTTCAGTCCGGGCTCTTGTCAGAATGCGCAGTTTATTTTTACTTAATCCCAGGGCTTCTGAAGCGAATTTACGATAAAAAGCCTGAATCTTTGAAAAATGTTTTAAGCCTAGTGTTTCAGACCAGATCTTAAGTGACTTATTGTGATAAAGAGTTTCAAGGGTCAATCGGGCTAGTCTTTTTGAGATTCCACAAAATGGCTCAGTTTCAAATCGTGCGCTCTTTATGCCCTCCCGTGCAAGCTCATTGGCAAGTTCATTGCATACAATACCCGGGTAGCACGGAACCCATCTTAAAACAACCCCGTTGTTAGACGGTTCACGCAGTCTCCAACTAGCTTCGAGTTCACTAAGTTTAATCTCATCGCTAGCAGTGCTGCTTGACTATCAGAGTTTATTTAAATTATATGATTGACGTAGTGTTTTG
>DWHP01007033.1:0-11140 GCA_018247895.1 Parnassius honrathi
TAGTGATTAAAGGAACTTTTGTGCTGTTTTGACATTGAGGTGTAGCTTACGTAGCATTTTGATATAGTACGAAGTGATTTTGCTTTTTCGGTTGAACTCTAAACTTTGACTATATAAACTTAGACTATAGTTTCGTGCTAAGTGACTTTCGACTGGAGTTCGGCGCCTGGAAGTGAGGGTGTCCTTTGAAGAGGTGCAGCGACGGCGAGTTTGTCCGCCGACTTTGGTGAAGTCAGCTAAGCACAATACACATTCTTTCACAAACACACCCACACTAACTTCACATCACGCTGACGTCTCCTGGTGGCCGACCCCACTCCTGAACTGGGTAAGTGTTGTGTGCTTGTGCATCCCTTATATAATAAATTTTCATAAGCCATTGGGCTCTTCCCTTTGTTGCTCGTCGAGCCGGTTATTCATGGGCCCTAACCTAGTCGACCCTTGTCTGGGCAATTCTGGGCGGTGACAGCTATATTATAGTATAAATTAGCGTAAATTCTTATATATAGCGTAAATTGGAGCTTAATGCTGCTGTGTTTCGAATGGTGCGTGTAGAGAACCGCAGAACCTTTTTACTGGAAACGAGGCATTCCATCTCGGTCCTCAAGGGTGACAACGCATCTGAATTATAATTTTTAGTTGAGGATAATTGTAGATATATATAGGCCACAGCATCCACTTACCTACCATCCAGTGGACTGTGTGCTCGTTTGTTAACCTTATTCTATAAAAAAAAATAAAAAAAAATATCGGAAGCTTGAGAAAGAGAAAAAATTACCACCATTTTTTTTAAAAAATAACCACAAATTTTCGTTCCATCGTAATAATATTTGTAATAATAGTTAATGTGAAACATTTTTTTATTTACAATACTACATAAGATTCCTTATTGTTTTACTAATAATACACCATCTTATCAATACAATAAGTACAATAATTGCAAAAACAAACCGTAGCTGTGATCCAAGATCCCTTTTGTACTCCAACATAGTGCAGTATTCAGTCCAGTCTCTCGAAAAGGTTCAACCAGTTTGGATAACTCCGTAAAAGGACATCGTATGCCACAACCAGGTAACCATAGCCGTGTCAGTTCTCCGTCAGGACCTCTGCTGTACCATAAAAGCTGATGTAAAATTGGGAGGTTCAGTCAGCTCAAATCCTAACGACCCAAGCATACTATCCACGACCGTATCATGAGTGCAATAGAGGTGAATATTGTACGTCGAATTGTAGTTCTCAACGTTTATTAGTTTTATTTAACAACGGCCCAGATCGTAGCCTTTTCAACTCCAAAGTTTGCGTGGATCGAAGCAAGGCTTTTGCAGCCTGTTTTTCCATAGTTTTGTAAATTTTTTGTGTCCATTTCGGGAGTCTTAAACCAGCTTGTGCTTCAATTTCTAAACACGTGTAAAGATTTAGTACGGACTTTGCTGATGCTATTTGTTTTCCAGTGTACTTGGTCAGTAGATTATATAACAATTTAGTTTCAGTGTCGTTCACGTTCGGCAGCTGGTTGAGGAGGTAATTGTACTCCGGGCAGTGTGGATGTGACACTAATACGTTGTCGAAGTCGGGTGGTGCCACGTTGCCACGTGATATCCGACCATATGTCTTCAGAGTTATGAGGTATTAGACCCGCTAATACCACGGAACTGGTCACTAATGTCCTCACGGTGTACCAAGAAGAAGCTTTAACCGTTTTGCAAGCGTGTTCTTTCGGTAGCAGGGACTGGTATCTGGTTCTTAGGTTCTGGCCAAATTGGTAGCTTCGCTGCCTACCCAGGATGGTTAATTGTGACGGTGCGTTCTTCCAAATAGGCGATGAAGCGTGTGGGTCTCGTGGCTAAAACGCTCTGGGCTCCCTGTGTCCATGTCTGTACACGATGTTGACTTGAAGCAATTTTCCATCTACTCCACCTTCAATCGCTGGAGTCCAATAATATTTTTCCTCTTCTGAATACACAGATGCGAATAACAGAATAATGAACAACATTTTGATAATTTTATCACAAAATACACCCTATTTATTTATTCCTCAGTGTTTACCATAATTAGTGTCTATTTACATTAGTGTCACGTGCTTCAAATTATTTATTTTGGAATATGTTTAATTTGATTTCGACTTAGGGCTAATGTCAATTAATTAACGATGCAGTTTGCTCCTCGCTCGGTATACAGTGTATTATTGTTTGTTTATTTAACATAAAATATAATATAATCACAAATGTCAAGATGTTTCAGTACAATCTCATTAATGTACTTTAAACAAACAAATTAGTCACCAGTGTTAAGAATGTTACGTCAACAGCGTTACGTCAAACGAGCACACGGTCCACGTGGTTGTATGTATAAATCATGTGAACTGTGTGTTCCACTTGGATGCCGCGAGCCGTGACCTATAGATATCTTCATCTATATTCAACTAAGAATTAAAATGCAGTTGCGTTATCACCCCTGAGGCCAGAGAACTAAGATGGAATGCCTCATTCGCAGTAAACCGGGTCTCCGATTTTATACACACTCACAATACGAAACACAGCAGCAAAGGGCTGTTACTTACACTGTTATTCTTTGTGAGCGTGTTCCTTCGGGGAATCTAAAATATAATCACAGATTACGCTCTTCTATGGGTAATCTGTGAGTATAATAGTATTGTATACAGTGGTACAGTTCGTTTAGAAACTTTACCGCACGTGGACCCCACGGACGGATAGTTTCTCTACAGCTACACAAAAGTGTAATCATCTCTCAGAGGTGCTCATATTTCGACCATTTAAGCCGCCGTATGTAATATATTACACGTATTCTCATTTTATCACATAATGAAACGATATTTAAGGATTTTAATAAAACTATTATTTTGCAACATTAAACGGTTTATTTACAATAATAATTAAATATAAAATTATGTACAAACATCAATATCACATTTTGAACTGCTTTTTAATCCAGTAAGTTTAAATTAGGGATGCATCCGACACCGATACCGTTGCCGATATATCGACGATACTCGAAGTTTGCCGATATATCGGTATCGGCGATATTTTTATGGCCGATTCAATGATACTTTTCAAAGTTCGTGCTTTAAAATGTAACGTAAAACGCACGTGTGTCTCGTCTATTTCCTAGCAAACAGGGACGAACTAACTATGCTGTGCTATGTCTTGGTTCCTTGATTCTCCTGTACTTTGAGTTGTAATTGCCTCACAGAACAAGTAGAGAGAAGTCTAAGGTCTCCTAATATATCGAGAGGCACAGATCCGTTCTTTTTCTAGCGCAATGACGTCTTACACACAAACTTGACAAAAATGGCGCAGAGGTTCTCTAGTTCCCAAATGAGTTCCGTCGCATCTGAGAGGCTATTTTCAACCGCCGGTCTTATTCAAACAGATTTGCAAAATCGCTTTTCCCCGCAAAACTTAAGAATACTTTGTTTTTTGAACAAAAATCTCGTTAATGTTAATTTTAATTACTAAAACTATTAACTAATCTGAACCCTTCTACAGTTTTAAATGGTTTTATTTGGTTTGTTCTGTTATTTGTTCTTTTTATACTAATAAAGAAATAACCTGACTTGTGTTTTATTTATTTCACCTTCGTTTTTGAATTCAATAAGCGTATCGTTATGTTTTCATAAGAGCATCGGTATCGGTATCGTATCGGCAAAAAAGCGTATCGAGGCATTCCTAGTTTAAAAATAAAATACATATTATGTTTTATCTGTATAAAAATATCAGACTGGTATTTGTGACAGTAAAATAACTTTTTTATTTCTGCTGTAATTAAAATATTAATTACGTATGTATTAAACATTGAGACAAATATTTAAGCTGTTCCTTGTCAATCGTTACCAATTTTTCTCATGTCACGTTTTTTTAAAATTGAATGCACAGGGATTTTTGTTCTGGTTCAGCCTTAAGTTCATATTCTAAAAAAAGTCCTTGTTAAATCCAAATATAATTTTACACATACAGAAATAACAGGTATTGGTTGTACGGAAATTAATAAGTTATAATAGTGCTAGTGTCACTTATTAATAAATATGAAACGTATTAACTAACACATAATTGTACTTTTAAATTACAACGACTTACATCTAATGGATAATCTACATTAACTAATAAACAGGAACGGCTTGGTATTGTTTCCGCAGATAATAATAAGAAGAAAAAAAGCAGTATGGTATTACTGCTCTATTTCGGAAATATTGTGATTTTGAAAGAGCACAGGCAATATCAACTTAAAATTTTTCTTCGATTGAAGTTTTTTGCAATCATTCTAATGATTAAATAAAAATATTGTAGTGCAAATAACTTTGTTTTCAGGAATAGACAGAATTTTTTGATAAAGTTATGTGAAAATGATATTATTACGATCGTTTTTCCAATTTCAGAAAATTAGTAGCTTATTATTAAATAAAGCTATAATATTTGAAACAGTACAGTAAAATCTAAAAATCGATCGAGTTTTATAATATCGATATCGATCTTAGATATGTTGATTATTAATTAAATAAAAATGTAGCTTACAATATTCGGTTTATAAATTACACACAATACAATTAACAAAAATCGATTTAAGAAATCTATTTTCTTTTACGATTTCAATCGACCGAAGCGAGTCAGCTAGCTAGAGCACCAGGAATGTCACAATACAGTCTGCAATGATAGCTCTATAGTTTACTATCGTCTATGGGGGCTGTAGGTAGAGTTCTACCGCCATTCCTGATCGGAAGTTCGTCCTGGGTAAATGCTCTGTTGTCTAAGCCGCTGGCCTTGACCGTTGATTCAGGCTGACTCTCCACTGGTCCATCCATTAGGAACATCGTAAGGAAGAATAGGATGCTACCTATAAACAGAATTAAATTTAAGACTACGATCCCATTTTATCCCTTGGGTAGAGCGGAAATTCTTCTTTTATTAAGTAGGTATTTTTGAGGCTGTTTTAAATTGATATTTTAAAGGAATGTATTTCGCTGCTTTAAGACGGTGTAAGAATATGCACTACCTACTCCGTATCATCTCGTGGGTGTCATAAAAAGCGCCAGAGGGAAACAAAGGAGATGGGCAGCAGCGTCTTCCTAATAATTAGTAGAAAATAAAAAATAACACAGACTTAAAAGCACACCCAGGTGGCAAAGTAGCTCTTAGGGTTACACCGTATATAGATACATATACATCTCACGGCTGGGCACAGGCCTCCTTCAATTTCTGAGAGAGTTATTGAGCAATTAGTCCGCCACATTTCTCCAATGTATCCTGACGGATGTTCAAATGACATACAAGTTTCTTCATGATGTTTTTCTGCAACGCCGACCACCTAGTAAATCAGTACTTAAAATTGCAATTAACAATTACGTTGGTGCCGGCGGCGATCAGTAACGGGTTGCTGACGTATTACGAAATCTACTCGCGCTTAGCCCCTCCAGCCACGGAGTAAGGACTAGAGCAGAAGCTTACTAACAACGTTGAAAATGTATACCTACATATTTAGATAGGGTTCTCACCTGATGAATGTGAAAAATTTAAGGAAACAATAACAATATTATAAGTATAAAACAACATGTGGTTTCGTTGTCACTTAATGTAATGTAAAGAAAGAAAGAAAGAAAACATTTATTGCTCAAATACGCCACATGTACATTTAAACCATAAACATATAAAATACACATTTTACGCACACAAGTGTGTGTGGCGTACACGGCAAACAGACCGCACTCAGCTTAATGCTGCAGCCGATACGAGACTACAGCGCTGGTTTTCAGTGGGCCTGTATATTAAGTGACGTGCGGACGTTCACACCGCCATTGTTAGACTAATAATAATTAACATAGTAACATACAGTAAATAAACATGTAACAACATGTTTATTTACTGTAACTTAAATTGAAACTGCAAAAATTCCATATTTTGCTAATTTCCATAGTATTATGTCATATGGAATCTTGCTGTAGGGTAAAGCGGCGAATATTGGGAAAATACGTGCAATTTATAATTAAAAACTGCGCGAGCCCCTTCGAGAGAATTTTAAGTAAATAGGTATTCTCACAGAAGCTTCATATTTTATATTTCTATCAATATCGTTTTCGTAAGACAACGTATTCATGAGTATAAAAAAACGGTGTTGGTATGGTGTTGATTGTGGTAATGATGATGGTGTGATACTCTGTCCGGTCTAACCGGTTTGTACCCCGACGAAGCCTCGGTGAACCTGTCGGTGAGACCTCACGCAAACATCGCTGCGCTATGTGTGGTGGATATATTAGTCGCAGCGAGCCCTTTATGTGTAGCTTCCTGACTGACCTTCCTGATTGAGTAAAGAAACCGACCAGAGGTTACCTGCTACCGTCGCGCCACAAGCAAAACACATCGAAGCCTAAATCGCGCTATCAAAGTGCCGAAGTAAAGCAGTATATTTATATAGAATAGCTCCGAACTACCACTCGTTAATTAGTTCTATTTACTTAATATATACTCTATTTAAATAATAAACTATTCGTTTATTAGCCTTCAAGGCTTCGAGCTAATAAGCTCGCGAGCCTTGGGTCACATGAAGATGTAAGAGCCGCGCATAGGCTAACAGAACAAACATCTCGAAAATAGCTACCACTCAAAGCATTGAACGCTCCCCGGGCTGAACATCTTGCCCTGCGGGAGATCTCTGCTTTAACTTTTACTGCCAAACAACAATAAATAAATAGGCACAGATCCAACAGCTTTACGTGTTTTAATCGCCACATACCACGCGCTATAATTAGCGCCTGGTATGTGGCGGCTGATTATTAGCGCCATCTGGTATCAAGTAGCAAAAATAGGAGCGTCAGAAAGATATTTCTAGAACTCTCCCACTAGCGCCATCTAGTATCGAATGGAAGAACTAAAGATTTCCAGAAAACTTTACACTCGAATTTTCTACATCTAGTCGGTCGGAACCGGTATTTATTGGAATATTCTGAGTGTTTCGGTGGAAAAGGGCTTTGAGGGCCGCGACCGGGCAGTATTGAATTGGCGATACGAGCGAAGCTTTCGGTGCGAAATAAAGTGAACTAAAGTGTTAAGTGTGATTAATTATTAGTGTGATTTAAGTTTTATTTGGTGTTCAGTAATTTAAAGTGTCAATTTTAGTAATTCAATCGGCAGTTTTTATTGTCACGAACCCTAAGCTCGTAACAGTATAAATGTACTTGTAACTTACTGATCCCATAAAATCCGGCGTAAAAGATCATAACGGCCTCCCTGTAGCCGATAGCCTTTGACACGGGGTCTACTAGGATAGGAAGGTTCCCGCCAACGTTGTTCATGACGAACAGGAACACTCCGACGGTTGTAGAACGGACGGACAGCGGCACGATCTCCACTAATATAGCGAACACTATACCGAACCACATCTCAGCTGTAAGAGAAATCAATTAAATTACTGTTTAATGTTTTTACATTTTTTGTAAAGGAAAATACTATAAATACTCTAAATATGACTAATATTTACTTTAACACACATGCTGTTTTCGTGTTTTTCTATATTATAAATTTTAATTACGGCGTAGGTAAAGAATAAAGATAGAATAAATAATAATAATTCTTGAGTGAACGGTCTCTCCGGGTCGTCGTTGATGGCTGCTCATCCGATCCGTGAACGACTAACGCCGGTGTTCTCAGGGGTCCGTTCTCTCCGCAACTCTCTTCCAGCTGCATATTAATGATTTGCTTATGCCCGGTATCTATGGGTACGCAGACGACAGCACAGTTATGGATAGATACCAACCAAGTCCTCGGGCCAGTCGGGATCAAATCCAACCCGAAAGAGAAGCCATGGTAGGGCGTGTGAATCTCACACTGCAGGCAGTCTCTGAATGGGGCAATGCTAATCTTGTGAAATTCAACGCCTCCAAAACACAAGCGTGTATTTTCAATGCAAAAAGGAGCCAGTTGACCTTAGCTCCTTCTTTCCGAAATATGTCACTGGAATACACAGACCGCCTGCGGTTACTGGGGGTTGAGATATCCTCAAATCTGAACTTCGGGCGGTTCATTGAGTTCGAGGCCAAAGCAGCTGCAAGGAAGCTAGGAGTCCTTGCAACGGTGCGGCGATACTTCACGCCGGGACAGCTGCCTACTTTATATAAAACGCAAGTACGGTCGTGCATGGATTGCTGCTGTATATGGGCTGATGCTGCAAAATGCCACCTTGCAGCATTGGACTCAATGGAAAGGCGTGATAAGAGGCTTATTGGTGACTCGAATTTGGTTAAAACCAATGTTACCAGCCTCGAACACAGCAAAGTAGCCAGCCTTTCGGTCTTCTAAAGGATGCATTTCGGAGAGTGTGCGCAGGAATTGTATAATTTAATTCCTTTCTCTCCCTTCCACCATCGGACAACCAGACGTTCGGCCAGTCTCCACGCCTTCGTTACTGACTTACCACGCATTCGAACCAAACTGTTTACTACGTCGTTCGTCACGCGTACAGCAAAGGAGTGGAATAAGTTGCCAGAATCTGTCTTTCCATCCAATTACAGTGTGGGTGCCTTCAAGGCGAGAGTGAATAGGTTTTTGTTAAGTAAGCGCTTTACCATCTTAGGCTATATCACCTCTTACCATCAGGTGGTATTGTTGCGAAGCGCTGGCCTAGAATATTAAAAAGTAAAAGAAATACAATGGAATTTACTAGTTAACTTCTTTAAACGGTTTTTGTTTGTTATTTATTGTTTTTTAGAATTTTGAATATTTATATTGAATTTTAACTGTTATGCAGGTAAAATAATAATGCAAATATAAAAGATACAATAACATTTTATTTAAGAAATTAATTTAATAAATATTTAATTTGTTTCCATTTTTGTTTGGATATTTCATTTATTTATTTTGTTCAATATTACTTTTAGATATTTTTAATTAGATTAAGAGATTAATTATGTTACTAGAAGCAGTTTAGTAAGGCTAATAAGAAATATATTAAAAACATTGCTGTTATATTCGTACACAGTTTATTGTTAACGAATAGATTTATTGATGATTAGCAACAAAATTAAGCGAAAAGGATGACAAAAAATTGATAGCTTCAGTATGATTGGCTCGACGGAGGTAGGACCACGTTCTCACAGAATACCAGCGTGAAATAGCAGCTTAATACTGCTGTGTTTCGAAAACCAGAGACCCCTTTTACTGTACGCGAGGCATTCCATCATATTCTTCAGAAGATCTGACAACACATCTGCATTTTAATTGAAGGATCGAGGACAGATGTAGATGTATATGAGCCACATCATCCATTAGGTAGCCCACCTGTACTCGTTGGACAAGCACACTGTTCAGCTTATGGTAAGTGGATGCTGTGCCTTGTGACACTTATCATCTATCCTCGATGAAGAATTCAAATGCTGGTGCATTGTTACCCCTGAGAACTACGATTTCTATTCTAAGATGCCTCGTTTACAATATAATTAGTGTCCAGATTTCATTACTCATTATATGAAAAACAGCAGCATTATGCTGCTATTTGACCTTGGTATTCCGTGTGACCATCAAGTCACTCGTTCTGCACTCATAAAATAACAGCGTGGTTTTAGCATGTAAAGAACTTTATACGGAACAAGTCAATGTCTACAAGTGAACTGTTGTTATTTGTATTATGAAACAACTTACCGAAGAAGTAGGAAATAGCGAGGGTGATCATGGCCCATAGCGGAGCGAACACAACCGATCCGAAAGCTGGTAATGTGGCTATAAGTTGTGACAGCGCCAGCACCAACACTCGAGATCTCACACCCATTTTCGCCACGAACCTGTTTGCACATAAAAAAAGAAATAAGTAAAATAAAATGAGCTAAAATGACGTTCCATATTCGAATAAATATTTATAGAGAATAGACCATATCGCCTCTAAGGTGTAAGAACATCCACTACACCATGTTGTTCCGTGGGTGACGTAAGAGGCTACATACGGAACAAATGAGTAGATGAGAGAGAGAGAGAGAGAGTGAGCCCCGTCTTACTAATATCAATAAAACAAAACTATAATCGCCAATATGCCCGCTAAGCGTAGCAACTATGGTGAATGTTGCCAATGTTGCTGTTTTGACAAGCTAGTCAAATTTATATACATAAGTATTTGCTCTGAGCATTTTTGTTCATTAATAAGAATATAATCAGAACACATGCTATGAAAAAAAAAACTCTCATGTCATAATTTTGTAATATTTTAGTCTGGTTGGGATATATAAATATACATAGCATATCTCTGTCCTTTGTTTGATTGAAATTTGATATCGGGGGTATTGGAGGTGCCGAGCCTCCTGCTCCTAAGGGACAAGCGGAGTTGGTGTTTGGCCCTGCCAGCGAACTCCTTCACATTCTAGTTAAAGTAAATGTCCTCGATGACGTTGTAGGTTTTCTCCCTAACGTCCGCATAAATGACAGCGCGGTTCATTGTGTGTCGAGTTTGAGACCGGCAGACCCTCAATTTGTTGCTGGGGGCCGACGCGCTGGGGTTCATTTTGTTAGGCGAGATACGAGCCCTACAACCCGATGGCTTGTCAGCCATGTCCACTGTATTTAGGCACAGTTTCTTTGGACCGGTTCTGAGGTCTCCATCTCCTCAGACGCCTCGGTTCGGAGTATTTATTCTGGCCCCAGAATAAATACTTCGAACCGATTGAATTGCCTGGCCTCCGAGCCTGAGTAGGAGTGGGCAAGGATAAGCTCACTCAGGATTTCTCCCTGCTAGAACGGTACAGCTCTCTCGATAAGCTCTTAGGGGTGACTTCTTGGTTGCGTCGATTCGTCCGCAATTCGAGAGACCCGTCCAACCGAGTCTCTGATTCCGTGTTGTCCCCTAGCGCGCGTCGCGAAACCCTGATGTATTGGACCCGTATGATCCAATCGGAGCATTTTGAGCCCGTGATTGAAACCTTGAAGCGAGGTTCCGTCGTCAAGGGCACTCTGGCTCACCTGAACCTCCTCCTGGACGATGCGGGGATGCTGCGCTTTGGCGGACGCTTGAGAAGCGCTCAACTGCCGTACGGGGCTCGACACCCATTACTGCTCCCTAAAGACGGCGCCTTTGTACGGTTGCTGGTAACTCACCATCATGTTCAGAATGCCCACGCTGGGTGTAACGCTCTCTCTGCCATTTTGCAGCGGGA
>DWHP01007034.1:0-11140 GCA_018247895.1 Parnassius honrathi
TTGGTTCCATCGTATGGAAAAATGTGTCAAATTTCGCGGAGAATACTTCGAAAAACAATAAATACATTTTTAAATAGCAATTTTGTGTCACTTCCTTGATTCCCGATATTTTCAGTGCCGCCCTCGTAGTACGAATCATCCCTCACGAAATACCAGCGTAAAATAGCAGCATAATGCTGCTGGGTTTCGTATGGTTAATGTAGAGAACCGGAGACCCATTCGATTATAATAAATATTATGTTACGAGAACGACCTCATGACAACAGTGTACGAAATTGATGCGAGATATGCTTGCTATATTCGTAGACCGCCCGGGGGAATTCCATCAAGATCGTATTGAAGGTTTATATTCGAGGCATCCAATGCATTGCCATATTTGTCTCTTATTAAATTGTTTATTTCAGTATTTACGTTGTGGTTATCCAGAATTACGTACTAATATGTCATCAAATGTAACAAAAATTTTACTTCATGTTCAGTGTTAAGAAATATATTAGTTTTAATCATGAAAATATCCATTGATTTTTTATAACAGGTTCCCACATATTACTGGCCGAATACGTCAATTAAAAAAGTTATTAAATTTGCTGATAAAAACTGTATTGTTTTTATAAATATTTATAAACTGAGAATAAAGAATACTAGATAGATTAATTGGAATAAAGAATACTAAGTAGATAGGTCGCGCTTTCACTCTCAAATACACATTAATACATAAAACACAGATGTCTAATATAAAATAAACGCTATTTCGCCTTGACATACACTCTACAATTCCACAGAATATTGAAAAAGGAATATTTGAAATCGCACAAAATTAACAGCTCATTTAGTTAATCTGTATCTCTTAGTCGGCAACATTATAAAAAAAAATCGTGACAATCATTACTTTCATACTGCCAATTCAAAACATTGCCACTGGCAGTATTAAAGTAAACAATAAATGTTCAATTTTATTTTATCCAATAAACATTTTTTTTAAAATAAAACTGTATCACTATAGAGTTTTCTCTTCACGTATTATAGATAAAACTCAACGTTATTTATGCCGCTTGATTACTTGACGACGACAAACACATAATATTAATCTGGTGTTTTAACGCTATTAAAATGCATTTTTACATTTAAGTGGTATATATAAATATAAGATACTAGTTGGCCCGACAGATGTTGTTCTGCCATTTCTGGTTTTTAATGCGCATTCACTCCATAAATATTATATTTATATGCGGGAACATAGTTCTCAAGCAGTTTCTGCGCATTAGTTTATACTTTCTATTGATTCTTTAAAATTCAAATGTGATCTGAACTGAGCGTGGATTGACACAAACCGCGGTTTTGATTTTGAGGCATTAGTATTCCTGAATCCATTTCATACCTCATCAGATCGTCATACCATTTAAAATAATATGTACGGCGGGAGTTGACAAAAAAACAGGGTTCCTAAAATCATTTCAAATTGCGGCCCGCTAATTATTTTTGCTGATCAACGGCCGCCGCGCCGCGCCGCTTCGGCTCGCAGGCCGGCCTCGCGCTTGTTGGCCACACCTATGAGCCTCAAGCCCTTCGACCAATGATTATATGATCGAAGCTCATGCCAATCTCTGTGCTCGCAGCGAGAAGCGACCCCAGTCACACTGATTGTGATATTTACCTAAGCGGTAGTCGCTCTTGCGAAACGTTTCCATTATATTTATATTTATCTACTACTATAATTATCTACTTACTCTCACCGAACGGAACAGAATAAAATAATTTTTATTTAATATAAATTATAAGAATACTTCCTAACAGTAATTTAAGCTTTACAAATGATTCGTAAAAAACCTCAGTCCCAGAAATAACTAACAAACCCAGAAGGACTTTTATAAACATTACCCAACAATATGATTTCGTATATTTACTTTATTTTTATTTATTCGAATACTACACATTGATTAAAACTACTTTTACGGATATTTTTAATTCCCGACGTTTCGCTGCTTTCCAGCACAGCAGCAGATGTCAATGTAAATCTGTGGTACCTTCAGCTTAAAAAAATGAAAGTAAATTAAGCGCGATAAAATCCGTAAAAGTAGTTTTAATCAATTACCTAATCAAATAATATTTTGTGCTCTGGTGTTACAGTTGTTCACGTGCGGCGGTCGACGCTTACCATCAGGTGAGCATACAGCTTGTTTACTTCTCTTTTATTGAAAAAAAAAGACAGGGGGCCACACTCACAGTCCTCAGTTGCTCATCTGCCTTTAGTTAACTTTCTAAATCAGGTATATGTATCAATAGTCTAATGGTTAAGGATACGGACATAGAAACTCAAAGGTCGTGGATAAAAGCGAACGTCTTCAGAAGTATTGCGGCTCCATAACAACTGCATTCACAAGTCTCGATGACACGCCAGTTAGACAACTAAATTGCTATCATACCGAATTACCATTAGACTATGGCATGCGAACGAGGAATGCAATGTTACGTCCTTTATTTTGAGTGTATAAATGTATGTAGGTGTGCGTATTTCCAGCGATGGAAGCGTTGGTGTCTTTTTAAAATTCCCGTGTCGTCCGCAAATCGTGCTCGTTAGTCTGTAGATAGAAAAGGTAAAATTACTCGTACGCCGAGGCGGGCGTGATTACTTATATTATTAATTTTATTTAATTTATTATTATTCGTTATTCATTAAGAGCGGCTACAGCGGCGGACTGGGAGCACACGGGGAGTTACCATACTGATGATGATGAAGCGGTCGTAGGATATAGGAAACATAAATGCATCCATTTATGCACGCATAACGCGTAACACGTACACATATGCGCACGACATATTTATCAATGAAATTAAGAATGATTAACGAGCACAGTTCACATGATGTTAGTGGATAATGTGGCCTATGAACACCCTCACCTATCCCTAATTAAAAAATAAAATACATTTTTTTTTACAGAGTAAGATTCAAATAACGTTGCGTTGTCACTCTTGAGGACTAAAATGGAATACCTTTCATCAGTATAAATAACCTCTGGTTCTTTTAACTGCAACAGATATATTTGTAAAAATAAATGAATAGCACACAAACACAACACTGCTTGGCACAGTAATTCTCTTCCTATTGCGAGTATAGTTGAGGCAAAAAAAATTACATCATTTGCTTAAATGTTTGCTTGTTATGTATAAAATTCCATATAACATTATAATTTTTCTAGTAATCAATGTAATGTAATGCTTATCGTATATGCAACCTATTAATAGGTTACAAAATATCTTATAAATGAAAAAGAGTACATTTCATAAAATGCGTAGAAGTATCTTTATAAAAAAGACAATTGTAAATATACACATGCACATTAATTTTTAGACACAGTTATAATTGTGTTTAAATTAATTAGCTTAAGTTCTTGCTTGTTGTATAGAATAGATTTGTTTTCAATATATACAACAATACTTTTTTCTTTTTTTACTGAAAGCGTTCCCCCCACACTAAGATTTTCTCATGTATCGTGGGGAAAGCTACATACATAAATTTCAAAGGACAAACATCTAGTCCGGGAACAATTATTTGTAGGCTAGTGATGCAACGAATACTACATTTACGAATACGAATATCAAATCTACTATACGGCGAAAACAAATACGAATATCTCGCCATGTTACTCAAAAACTAATTTATTTAATGATGCTCCATTTTTCTAATTAAAATTAAAATTTTATTTAAAAACATATAATTGGTAGATTTTCTGGTTTGAGGCGATTTCTTTAGTCAGTCTGGATGTTCCCAGCCGTTGAAAAAAGCCTTTCCGAGGCGACTGTACATAGTTTCATTGAAAAATATTTTTGAGCTAGTTTTTTCGCCAAATAAAAGGCCAATGGATCAGAGGTAAGATTTAAGACTTCGTATTATTGGGGTTGCTTGAGATAATGTCGTTGAATATTTACTTAGATTTTTATTAGCTTCTTCAAAATTGCCTAGAATATCAATAATTTGGCTCAAAAAGCCCACATTGCCTTACTGTGATTTCATGACGACAATTTGGTGGTAGAGATGGTAAAACATCTTGAATCACTATGCGTGGTTCATGTAATCTCTTCAATATATGATATGTTGAGTCCCATCTATTTTCAACATGTTCAAACAAAACAAGTTTCGGTATATTGTTAGCTTGTTGAGAATATTTCAGTTGTTGGAGTGTTAAAATGCGTAACACCTCCCCTGCCCCGGTGTAGCCGTCGTTGCGGGTAAGGGCCCAGACAAACGTCGTAGTTTTACGCGCCAACGACGCGCTATTTCAAAGTCTGCCAGTAATTAGAGTTGCGTATAAAAAAATATTGGTTTTTAAATATTCGTGATTAGTATTCGCCGAATACGAATGTTCGTTAAATGTCTACTACTCGGCGAATACGAATATTCGTATTAGTATTCGTTGCATCACTATTGTAGGCCATACAAATACTTGTTCCTTGCGGGATTAGAACTCGCGGCCCTTAGCCACCTTAGCGCTGTAACTCTTTGCAAAGCCGTTGCGCCACGGAGCCAGCTATTTAAAGTAATTTATGCTTTACCACTGGTTCGGAAAAATCTCTGTCCTAGGATGAACCAGCAAGAAACCCAGAGGGACTAAAAAATAATAACATTTTACAACATAATATTTTATACATCTGAGTATAATAAGTTATTATCAACCACGTACTCCAAATTCTATATTCCATTATAAATTTAACAATCATTGTTCTCAGTGTGTATTCAACATATTTACAATGGCGCTTTATGTCTAAAAATAGCGTCAATTTATTGGACGGACACAACGGGCTCCTCATAGTGATTTCCGAGCGCATTACAGAGGATATTATGTGCAATTATATACTATTTTATGTGAGGATGTCTACGCTTATACATCTCACCCACAAACGCTATTTTTAGCATCTTATTGAACTATACTCACAGTCACCCATACAAAGAGGACTGACGTAGAACTCATAGGTACGATAGTTTGAATTTTAAGAACCTGTGAATAATTTGACCGCTCCGTGGCGCAGTGGCTTAGCAATGAGATGCATACAAATAATTTTTCCGGGTCTAGATGTTTGTTCTTGTAAAATGTCCCTACGACACAGGAGAAAATATAAAAAAGTGATTGCTTACCCTCACCTGCTCGTTTCGGCCACAAGTCCAACATGGCTGTTGATTTACTATACCGCTATCTATCGGAAACCTTAAACATCTTTCTGATATTTCCCATAGTTATCTTTTACGACACCCACGAGATGAAACGGAATGACTTCTCTTATACTAGACATGTGTCATTCATTTCTTGTGACCGACTCATTCATTTCGTCACGCATACCGGCATATTCGGATCGATCATCCAAACGGATCATTTCGGGCTCCAGTACCATATACTAAAAACAATTCATTCAATCACGAATTAAAATGGTTCCGTCAATTGTTTGTGATTGGTTGTAGATGAATGAACCATCAATACCTTTAAGTATACCAGCTCAAACGAACGAATCATTCATGATTGACAAATGTCTATCTTATACCGTTAACACCACACGTATCAGTGACAACTTATTGGTTACGTATGCCTCGCGGTTGTATTACCTATGTCTAAAACATGTTATTATGAGTCAGTACAAAGAATAAAATCTTTACGACTGCACGTGTGTTTGAAATATCAAACGAACAATAAAGTCGGGCGGGCGATTCAAAACGTCATTACAACTGCATAAAATTCAACGGTTTAGACAATTTCGCAGACCAGAACCTGTTCTAGTCTACAGAAGTACACACAGAGATAGAGTATATCTCTGAAATTAGTATTACTAAATTAGTATTTTTAATATGTTTACATATATGTGACAGGTAAGGTTAATATATTTTTTTATTATGTGCGAGCAGCTATGCAGGTCTGGGGAAAGAGACCAGTATCACTGCGACCTAAAAGATCTATTGTGATCGCTGCTATGGCTATAGTTCACTGCCAAGCCCTATGTCTTCAATGAATAGAAGGAGTTGCTTAGCTGTGAGAAATTTCACTTCTTATGGGCGGAGTAGACAGTTTCCCAGATGACCATAATCCTAATGTGCAGTGGCGTTTCTTCCGTTATGGAACAGAACCGACACATCCTTGAGTTGCTTAGTCCCAGGATGGACATGTGCTTTTTAAGACAACAGTGTCTAGTTAGGGCTCTTGCTAGAATGGTAAATTTATTTTTACTTAATCCCAGGGCTTCTGAAGCGAATTCATGATCAAAACCCTGGATTAAGGTTAATAATAGAAAATATTACAAATTTTCCGCACGGCGTAGGAGAATTTACTCCACTCACTACTCCGTATCATCCCTTAAGTACTGTAAGAGGTGGCAGAGAGGGCATGGAAACAGCTCAAAATATTAAAACACTGCGGTTGCCAACCCGCATGCCACACTGTCACTACTTTTACAAAGAGATAAATATGCATATCTCTATTTTGGCTGTTATAGGACATATCAGATTTTTTTCCGAATCTGGTAAACGCAAAATTCCGCAAGTTCCCTTGGGGTTAGTTGCCTCAATACTTAAGTGGACGCACGCAAATTTTTTCCTCATTTTATTTTAAAGTTCAATGTAATTGGATTATATCGGGAATAATCCCGACGCACGTACGTGTACACCAACTTGATGCAATCTACTTCGCGTGACGGCACTGTCCCGCTGCACTACGGACGCACTTTCTCCCGACGCTAGCCGACGCTGTGCCCCCTACTGAGCGGTTTCTCCCGCGTCAACTCTCTTTGCGCAATTTACGGGCTTGGCCCTGCTAAATTGTAGCCCGGCGGTAGAATAAATAAAGTTTCTAATATAGAATAAGGGTGACAAACGAGCTCACAGCTCCACCTTACGCTAAGTGCATGGTGTGGTTCATAGACATCTACATTTATCCTCGATTAAGAATCAAAATGCATTGTCACCCCTGAGGACTAAAATAGAATGCTTCATTACAAACCTTACAAACCACAGCAGCATTGAGCTGCTTTTTACGCTGGTATTTTGTGAGATAGTGGTCCTGACCTGTCGAACCGATACATTTGTGCTACAACCATAACATAGCTTTTTAATCACTAACGATATAAAATGAATTCCACTCTCAGTATTAAAGCGATTGGCTAGACAATTTGTCCATAAACATTCTAATGTTTTCCATTACGCAATTCAATAGTTATTTATTGTTTAAAGCGAAATTGTTTAATACTTCTTCCTGAAATAAAATTGGGATGGGACTTAGCAAATAAAGCAATTTCACAATTAAATTATAAACTTTTATTTAATTTAATAGACTTCAGCACTACCGACAAATTGCACACGCACCTACGCACACACGCACGCATGCACGCACGCTCAGGTACGCACACACACATTACAGACATAAATTTGCAAGCATTAATATAATGAACACATTATTTTTATTATGGACAAAATGGGTCTTTCAGAACTTTGCAACATATTTAATGTTTTATAAGCACTAGCGATGTTATAAGAGCTTCGACGTCAAACTCGCTCATACAGTTTGCTACTAACGTCATGTTACGTTGTGTTACCATTACCAGTACAGCCTATCAAAAGTAAACCACCCAACATATATTCATTCACGACATCATCCACACCACTTGGGTGCTTTACGGTCTACCACTGTGCGTATTACTAGGAGTTTTCTTCCTCAGACAACTTCTCTGTGGAATTGTTTACCACCAGCGCTTTTTCCGGACCGATACGACTTAGGTACCTTCAAGAAAAAGCCTACTACTTTCTAAAAGGCCGGCAAAGCACCTGCAATTCCCCTGGTGTTGCGGTTGCTCATGGTCGGCGGTAGTCGCTTACTATAAGATGAGCCGTATGCTCGTTTGCCCACTTCTATATACAAAAAAAAAAATATTTTGATCCGACCCGGGATTCGAAACCGGGATTTCAACATCATCAGTCGCGTTTGTAACTACTAGACCGAAGAGGTAGTCAGAGTTTTACTATCCATATTGTTAGCGTGGTTAGTTTGGACAGTTTTAGAGAGACCTTAAATGCTTAAAAAAGTTGTTAAGCAAATAATAAAGTGTATCATATAGACTGTAATTAAATCCGTCCAATTATAGCATCACGTTAATGTCTGGTCTCTATATGCATGAGAAGTAATTGCGGATAAACACTGACCTACATGTAATTACAAGGATAATTGGCGTGGAACAGAAATGGCACACTGTGAATAATTTATTACGTTTATAATTCGATTACAAAAGCTCTGATAACGTACGTAAACGGTTTTATGTCGCATGATTAACATACCTTTTATTTACTCACGGGTCAATGTTTTGATGCAAAACTAGGCCGGCGACAGGCAGCCTGTGTCAAAGGGGCAAGACGTCTGGCAGTGCTATTGGTAAATCCTTCTACTAAGGTTCAAAGTTAGATGAGACAACCTCCTTACAACGGTTCATATCTCGTAGTGTACTTTAACGGGCTTATAAAATACGATGAAGAATAAAATTTAACACTGTACTATGTTTGAATAAATCGTGATCATAGAATACCAGCGTCAGATAGCAGCTTAAACTATAAGCAGCGTGTGTTCCGAAAGTAGACAGACGAGAAATGGACTCTTTTTACTGGTAACGAGGCATTCCATCTTAGTCCTCAGAAGTGACAAAGCGTCGACGTTTTGATTCCTAATCGAGGATAAATGTAGATGTCTATGGGTCACAACATTCACTTACCATCAGGTGGACTATGTGCTCAACGTCACCCTTATTCTATACAAAAAAAATTCTTTTCTTTCCCTTTCTTTTATTACCAGGTAAAGGTATGAGTGTTAAAGAGGAAAAGGGATGGTAGATCGACGTTTACAGGCATTTTGCAGCACTTTGATTATTAATGAAGAAAAGATGTTGATGTCTATGGGCCGCAGTATCCACTTACGGAGCGGAAGGGGAATGAGAGGAGAACAGCGGCATCTCTCTGATAACATTAAAGAAAACTGCGGTTTTTAACTATGAGTTAATGAGGCACCTAATCTATGGTAAAACAGATGGTTATACCGCCGCCCACCGGGAGTCATAAAGATCTTCCAAGCAAAACTATATCTCAAAGTCACCTCTTACGTCAGCCATGGGTCAAACGAGGTGATGAATTCAAACAATAATTAACTATACCAAGCGACTTTTTTATCGTGAGAAAAAAATAGGAGAAAAATGTGAAAAGGTTGACTCAATCCGGGAAGGACCATTTTGTTTTACAATTTACTAGCGTAAAACTGCACCTTGTTGCTGCTGTGTTTAGTATTGTGATTGAAGAGAACCGGATACCGTTTTTTTTGAAACGAGGCATTCCATCTTAGACCTAAAGGGTGACAATGCAATTGAATTTTGATTTTATATCAACGATAGATGTTTATGGGCAACAGCATCCATTTACAATCAAGTGGACTTTTATTTCATTTGTTAACTTTATTCTATAAAAAAATTGTGACCTGTCGCATTGATATTTTGGGCTTTTCATTAAAGACTAATACTAATTTGAACTAAACTTTTCATACAGCCGGTTAAAAGAACGTGACCAATTATTCATTACTACGCTTATGGAAGGGTGCACATGATTTCAATATCATTATTTTGAAACGTATTTTAATTATTTTTCAAAATTTTAACTTTCGAACACTGCACATTGAATAAAACTATACATACGCATTTTATGGCGTTTAATTTAAAGTTCACTTTAAAATATTTAAAAATTTCTATGACACAGGCTTTTACTTCGTTTACCAGTTACATCTTATTTTCTTCCGCACAGAAAAATAAAATAATCCGGTATATAAGATTTATATTAAATGTGCAATTCATGACTTTGGCACAAAATCGTGGCAACATTGTGTTTAATTTCATATTACGTCTCAATACCCCGCAGCCAATAGCCCACGCTAATCACGCGGGGTTCGTTCACTCGTAGGTGCACGAATACGCTGCAGATGGATAGGGTTGATATCCGATATTGTATAATAATATTTTTTTAAGAGGAACCTCATTTAGAAACGGTACTTAGTAGATTAGAGAAAATGTTTAATACCGTGGAGACATAAATTTCACATGGAAAAACATCTAGACCCGAAACTTAAGCCCATAAAACTTGTTCCGTGTGGGATTCGCACTGCTTTGATTATTTAACCAAGTTAGTAATTTCCTTAATTGTTTGTTTGGAAACGGTACTAAGTGCACAACATGTTGAAATAGTAACATTTCATTAGCGAACACGTAATATTTGTTCTGCAAGCAATTCGTAAATATTACGTAAGACACTACCATTACACCTACTGCAACTGCTTGCTGCAGTGGCGGTGTTAGAATGTATATATGTGCGGGGTAGTGGACGCCACATCATCCCGTATATGTCATGAGAAGCGACAGAGGAAAAATAAACCAGGGAATTGGGCAGCAGCAACTTTCAGTTGAATAAAAACAACAAACTGCAGTTGATAACCCACTTGCCAAGCGTGGCAAGTATGACAAATCTCCCCTCTATGAGTCTACCTGTGGGGGAGGCCTAGGTTCAGCATTGTGTTTCGTAATAGTATGGTGTAAACGATATGGTCATGTAATGCGCCATTTATTTATTTCTTTTAAACTTTGCCTTGTATCGTGGAGAAAATCGAAACGATTTTTTTAATAGATAAGGTTGACAAAAGAGAACACAGTCCACCCGATGGTAAGTGGATACTGTGGCCCATAGACATCTACATTTAACATCCATTAAGAATCAAAATGGAGATACGTTGTCACCCATGAGGTTAGTCCTCATGGGTGACAACGTACGTAGATGGAATGCCTCAATTCCAGTAAAATGGGTCTCCGGTTCTCTACACTCATCACACGAAACGCAGCAGCATTATTAAGCTGCTATTTTACGCTGGTATTCTGGAAGTGTGTGATCCTTCCCCGGTCGAGCCTACCCATTTATGCTACAACCATAATAGATGGATGAATTTACACTATTTAGTGGACTAATATAACTTTTATCTAATGATAAAAAAATCAGATCTCTTAATGTAATTTGTTAAAACGACTAACCAACCAATGACTATGACGAATATGACCAACCTCAGGTTGCAGGTCTTTAAATATAATATAATAT
>DWHP01007035.1:0-11139 GCA_018247895.1 Parnassius honrathi
AAATTAAACATAAAGTTCTTAGTGGTATCTTTTTTAGTAATAAATATATAATATACAATTAAGTATATGTATATAATAAGTCATCTTTGTGAAAAAATAGTTTTCTTTTTATACAAACTGCAAAATGACTAATCACACGCATTTTACCCATATTTCACTAATCAGAACACGAATATCAAAACAACTAATTTTTTTTCAGATTTCTTGATTCCGTTTACATTTTCGAAAAATCTATAGGCCATTTACTATTATAATTTGGTGTCTTTTTTTTTGGTGTAATACCATTAATTGACGTTAATATTTCTAGTGGGCCCAAAAATGATTGTCTCCTTTCTTTAGAATCGTTATAATTTGAAACTCGATAAAACGAAAAAGCGACGATAAAAAGAGAGAGAGACAAAGATATACGTCTGTATGAGAGAAAATGTGATAGAATATAGTATACAGTGTTTCCGTGCGGGTAGAAAATCGGTATTCCTCCATGGTAGCACTACTCCATAAGCGTTGAGCAGAATTGCATTGGTCTCATTCTTCAAGAAAGGTCCAGGAAAGGAAAGAACGAACCTAAAGTTGGTAAGAATTACTAAAGTTGGTGAGAATTATCTCGCACAAATCCGCTTAATAAAAAATGATGTGTCTTACCTAGTTTGAGGAACACCTCCCACCCTCCTTTAACTGCGAGCACTAATCCCGTCACCATTAATCTCGTCACCACTGATTCCGTCACCACTACTCCCAACGCCACAACACTAGGAAAAACACACCATCGACGATAATACGATACGTTTTTCGTCTCTACACGAGGAATCCTCAGGAGATGTAGACTCTATGGTAGCTGACCACTAATTGAGCGGCGAGTTTTTTTTGCATCCAGAAGCAAAGTAAAGGCTTACTTTATGTGATGCCGGGGAGGGAGGTGGTGAATGCTCTAAGCATTCCACGCAGTTGGCTGCGTGGTTATGTGAACTTACTGAGTAACCTCAGTGCCTACCCACTAAACACCACCAGAGACTGACTTTGACCTGATAAGGTCTTTCAGCCGTATCGGATTTCAGCCGTATCGGATTTCAGCCGTATCGGAGCGAGCGGCGCGTCAAAAGAGCTGCAATTTGTACTACTCAATGACGTAAACACTCGCCACTGAAGTAGGGAGCGATCACGTCATCTCGCACCCAGACTCAACAATCTCCAGCCTCCCGAACAAGCCAGTTTCCGAAACGGTTTTAGCACCAAAGACCACATACACACCCTACGGTAGATTGCACAGAAGACTGAGGAGTAAAATATGCTACTATGTCTTGCATATGTGGTCTATAAGAATGCCTTTACATCTGTCGAAATTTGGATGGTGCTGCGGTCCCTTCTGCGGCGCTAAGTTGACTGTCGGTATATCGAAGTGGTGAAGTGTTTGTACAGTAGAGCTACGACGGCTATCCGAGTACAGAGCCAAAGTACGAAACCTGTCCAACTGCAGAGAGGTGTAATACGGGGTGACATTGAGAGGCGTTTTCAAGCTACTGTACTGGGGAGGATACAGTAAGAACATCAATGGCAAGTTCTCACTCACCTTCGATTTGCCGACGATATAATACTTATGGCAGAATCGCTGAAGGACTTAAACATCATGCTCAATGACCTCAATAGTGCCTCCCAACGAATGGGTTATATGGACAAAGCAAATATAATACGTAAGGTCCATGTCACTAAGCTCGAAGTTGTTGACAAATATGTTTACCTGTGACAAGTATTCCGATTAGTCAAGTCCAATTTTGACTTTGACTTTGAGGTCAATCGACGGATTCAACTCGGCTGGGCAGCGTTTGAGAAGTTGCGACACATCTTCTCGTCACGTATATCTCAAAACCTGATAACGAGATTGTACAACCAATGCGCGTTGCCAATATATAATATATATAACTTATAGATCTGAGACACGGTCCTTCACTGCAGGCCGTATGAAGGAGCTCAAAGTTGCTCAGCTAGCAATGGAAAGGGCTATGCTCGGTTTTTCTCTACGTGACAAACTAGGAAATGAGGATATCCGCAGTATAACTAGTGACCGACGTATACCACAGGTAGCCGGTTGGTGAAGTGTAAGGCGACACCTCTTACTAGGTTGAGTGATGACCTGGTAAGATATGCAGGAAGTCGATGGATGCTGATAGCTCAGGACCGTGCTTTGTGGTATTCCTTGGGGGAGGCCTATGTTCGGTAGTGGAATTATGAGGGGCTGTTATGATGATGATGATGATGAGTGGTGATTTTATGCACGAAATAACTTAAATCTTCAACCTAGACTCAACTATCTTTTCTTATTTAGAAATCGTAGTACTGAGTTAGACATTGATTAATTAAAACATTCATCCCTAATAACTTATAATATGAAATTATCAAGTTTTATATAGAAAATGAAATGTAATTAGGGAATCATTGCGTGGAGTTCGACCTCCAGCTACATGTGATAGGTTGCCTGCACGGCTACCGTTGATGCTGTCGTATACATTTCTCCTGCCGTCGCAGCATGCGATTTCACCAATAGCACAACAGTCTTCTTACGAGATCTCCGCAGGAAATGCCCGTTGATCGTAGTGACGTCAACGCCTCGTATCTCGTTGTTCTCTCCGGGGTAGACTCTGGTTACTTTTCCGTTAGGCAACACGTTCCTTGGAAATTTTGGGTCGTAGATGTTGACCAGGTCACCGCGTGATCTCCATTAAAAATACGACAAACTTTTATGTGCGAGGTTTGTGTTGTGTGTTTTGAATAGCATGCGGCAGCGGCAAATGCTTTTTATGCTTTATCTATACGTTTAATTGAAATTTTTTTTATCGGATATGTCGTTGGTGCTTGCGTTCACCAACTTATTACCTACCACTTACAAATTCAAGGACGTCAGCTTTACCAGTGCAGGGTTATCAGTTAGGCTATTTCCATAATGCTCCCATTTAGTACTCGTTTGAATGCCTAGTTTCTTCGCGAGCATAAATATTATAATTATTTCAAAATTATTAGTAAATATTAAGTCGCAAGTCGCACTCGAATCGTGCGGCGACGTGTGTCGTCGACTGCATGAGGACGCGTTTCGACGTAAGTCTGTGACTCACTGAATAATTATGCCGTCTATCGTGAAGTGCACCGACTGTAATGTGGGGATTAATGAGATGTTGACATTTTTAATTAATGTGTCGGACTATATGGATGAAGAAAGCATACATCACCTGGTTACGTCTTCGTTCAGTGTGGACCAGATTGTGACAGCAAAACTCTGCTGTTTGATTCGCTACCTGCTGAAGAAGATGCCACAGCGGCATGAAGATGGTAAAAAATGAATGTCAAAAGACTTAGACGACATCATCCGCCATCTGAAATGTGTGAATACGTCAGAATACCTTGGGTAGCGAATCTAACAGCAGAGTTTTGCTGTCACAATCTGGTCCACACTGAACAAACACGTAACCAGGTGATGAATGCTTTCTTCATCCTTATAGTCCGACACATTAATTAAAATGTCAACAGCTCATTAATCTCCACATTACAGTCGGCGCACTTCACGACAGACGACATAATTATTCAGTGAGTCACAGACTTAATTTACAAATTTACAAAGGCAAGTAAATCTATTACTTAAAAAGACTGTAACAATTGAGATGTTTGAAACATTGAAACTTGAGCTTGTAAATATGAAGCGTGCATCTAAAATAGAAAGCTTTCCAGTTCATAATTATGTTAATAAACGACGAGGTACTTGTCTACAAGATAGTGATAACTTAGACCTGAACAGTGGCCCAATGAGACTCCAATATGTACCTATAAAATCTACACAGGAATCGGCTGTTAAAATTAATAATTAATAACGGTCACTCAACACCGACATTTGGTTTTTAATACTTAAAGGCCGACATGAATGCCGGAGACGCATGTTCACAGTGAAACTTAGGCTGTCCTTTTCCAAAGCAGTAAACAAGATGCGACAGAACACCAAAAACTCGTTGAGGTTAAATACTGCGGTTTCGAACGACGTGAGGGAGAAGTATAGGAAAGAACATTCGAGCAGCGTTATTAAGCGGAGAGTGAGCAAGACAAAGCGTTTCTTGGAGCACGTGGAGGCCACGGAGAGTACTGCGGTTCCGAACACACCTGTTGATATCTTTACCCACGCGGACGGCGGAGACGTAAGAGAGCCGAGTCGTACCTCGAACAGCTGTTTGTTTTTTTGTTGGTATACAGCGGCGGTAGCATGTAAATCAAGTGATGTGGGGAAAAGCAGAATAAAAAAAATGTACAACGGTATTAGAGGATACTAACGAGTGGCAAATTGTCAAATCCAAAACCGCTAAAAGGTATAAGCTCATTGGTCAGAAAGGTAAAGCGTCCACGTACCCTGATGTGAAGTTTAAAGCAGCTGACGTCAAAATACCGTTGTTTATATCTAACGTTAGTAGTGATGCGAGTGAACGAGATATTATTAGTTACATTAAAAACAAGACTAATGAAATTGTGTCACTAAAATTATAAAAATTAAATCTACAATAAAATATAATGCGTATAAATTATTTGTATCAAAAAATAAATTGAGTTTATTCTTAGATGACGAATTCTGTCCAGATGGCGGTTTGAGTATTTTAGGTACAAAACTGCACATGAGGAGCTTAGTGTTAAAGTTCACAAATAAATTAATATGTATTGTAAAAATGAAACAAATTACTGCAGATTGTACAGCTATAACTGTTAGAACTTTAAGACATCGATTAATGACGTTCAGAACTTATGCAGTACGGGTAGTATAGTGTGTCTACAGGAGACTTGGCTTCTTAGTCATGACATCTCATTATTAGGGACTGTCTCTGACGAGTTTGAGTGCACCGGTAAGTGTGCTGTGGACACTTCCTCTGGTTTTCTGATGGAGAGACCATACGGTGGAGTAGCTACTCTCTGGAAAAAGGGCTTGTTCGACCGTGTATCTGTTATAGAATTTTCTAGCAAGCGGTTAGCTGCCATCAAGGGTGTAGTAGGGGATAGAGCTATCTTGGTATTTTCTGTTTATATACCAAATAAGTTGGATAAAAACTTACCTATTTTCACAGAAATATTAAACGAAATAAGTGTAATTGAAGCTAGTGGAGACGAGCACGTGGAGAATACGCATGTATTAACAGGATCGGGCGTTTCTGAATGGGTGATCCTTCACTCCGAAGGACCTATGAACAAAATCGAGCTGCCACTGGGTCAATCCGGCGACTCGTCGATCTATCCCTTTGCCTCAGCCACACTACGTTGGGTCCGAATCAACGCAATGGGCGTATCCTTCGAGGACGTCTTTTTCAGAAACACACACGCCTGATCTTAAAAGAGTGAGTAATGCCTGAGATTACGGGGCGCACGTTTGGTCCCGTTTTAACATCAAATATGTGGACTGTATAATAACTTCACTTTCCCTAACTTGTAGGGTCGACACTGGGAATAAAACAGCAAATTTTCTTGAAAGGCTTGAGAAATGTGACAACTGTTGCTGGTGAGATTGAACCGGAGAGATTGAAGTCGAACTGAACCGTTGGAGATGTATAACTTAGCCGTGATGAAAATGTCGAACTGGAGAAATTGAACTTAGCCGTGGTGGAGATATATCGAACGAAACGTTGGAGAAATATCGAACGAATTGCGAGGCGATGTTTCTTCTCCATACTGGAGGCGTTGTAGGTATCGAGGTAGCCCTCATGACTCGGGCGTCTTCGCGGGGGGGCACGGCTCCCCCAGGATTAGGTTGCTGTTTGGCAGCATTTATATTGAGATCCGCTCGCCCTCGACTTTCGGAAGGTCCAGCCCAAGTGTTAGTGATCTCGGTACCACAGATGACACATCTCTACACGCGGCCGAGTGCCGGGAGCCTCCAAGCCCCGTGGTGACTTGTCTTCTATGTAGTTCCAATCTCGAACCAACAGACGCGCACCCGGTTAGGCGCAGCACCGTTTCCTAGGGGTTCCCTTCTTCAGTTGAGGGTGAACTTCATGGATGCCTTTCCCTATTGGTACTTGACAAGATGGTGAGGAAGATCATTCCGGGGAGGGAAGAGGGTCGAGGCGTTCAAGCCGCTTGGCCGAGTCGGCTCCAACACGATGCGTATACCCTCCACTAGGTGACACACCGTTCCCCCCTCTGGCGACCGTACCAAAAAGGTGGTGGAGACACTCAGGTGGAGGTGGTGTGGTGAGGTGAGGTGTGTAGTGACAAATTACGAGTCAGTGTTGTCTTGTGCGTAGGCTTTCTGCTCAGCAGGTTTCGGGCCTCGGGGTAAACCCCTTTACCCGGGCTTTCTCCACGGCACACTACAGTCTACTAAGGTCCTGGGTGCCTTTGACGTAAACGTTATTTTTACTGGCGACTTTTGTCGCAGTCGGATAGTCTATGTAAAAGGAGGTTATCCGTTATTTGTATTTAAATACAAATATTTTGTCAGAGTTGTCCTATCTGCGGCATTGAAGGATTTACTCGACTCCCTAATCTATATAGGGAGGAATTCTCTTGGATAGGGTCGCCCGTCCGGGGGCCGTGTGTATAACAGCGCAAAGCCGTTAAGGTGTTCATGTGGCCCGTTGTCGGCGCGGTCGAACATACCGCGCGCCAGCCGGACTACAAATTCGTCAAGGCTCTCTATCTTTAGGTTGGCCGCTACGACGTCATTCCGGACGTAGCGACCCGCACCGACTATGGTCCAAAGTGACAAATTCTGCTGGGCCTGCAGTCGCCGCTTCTGATGATCGTTCAGGAGCGCATACCAGGCCGGAGCAGCGTATGTTAACAATGGTCTGATGTATAACTTGTATATGGTGATCTTCGACTTGGTCGGTAGCTTGGATGCCAGTACTGGACGGAGCATCGCACGCGCACATCTGACTTTGCGGACGACGAAGTCGACGTGCGCAGTTATGCGCAGCATCCTGTCAATCCGGCATCCAAGATAAGTCACGGCCTTCTCGTATGCGATCTTCTGGCCTCTGAGGGTTAGTGGTGGTGGATATCTACTGAAGCCACGAGTGAGCAGAGCGATCGTCTTACCAACATTGACGGCCATCCTCCACTCATCCAGCCACGGTGGCAACAGGTCCAGCAGACGTTGCATCCTGGCAGCGGCTATGTGGGCTCTTCAGGACAAGGTGAAATAGGCGCTATTGTCCGCAAATAGCGCCAGCTCTACGTCGTCCTCCCATTCCGCAGTTGACCTGCCAGGGTGGGGATGTCGTTGGTGTATGCCTCGTACAGGACTGGAGATAGACAGCTGCCATGTGGAACACCAGCTGTTATGGCTCTTATTGCGGACTCGGCGTCCTCTACACAGACGTAGAACCTCCTGTCTGCGAGGAATGACACTTCATCTTTTTAATTACTATTTATGGTCCGATCTACGCAGAATGAACTTACTGTCTTGAAGTCTTGCAGTGGTATGCTTGGGTTTAGTTTTAATTTTATTATATACAGAGTTCCAAGCACGTGGTAGTACCCAGCCTCCTTCTCAACTGCAGATTTGTGGTCATATCCTAGAAGGCCCCTACCATTACATCAGATTTGCTAGACCACAAATCCTTGCGAAAGAATTCCTACCAGGAATGATACGTGAGGCTATTGAAATTAAAAAAACATCCTAATTTCAATAGAGAAGGGTGTCTATGCCGCGCATTCGTCATAAAATTACCAACGAATTTTTCTTAGGATGAATCACTTCCATCTGTTGTGTCAGTAAAAATAGTGTTTATAGGATATAAGTTTTCATCATTGTATAGCATAATGTCACATATAAAATAGTGGAATTAAATCGGACTCTGAGATTACTAGAGATAGTTGTATTAGGTACTAGCCGGTGATATATGTCAAATTTTACCGGTGATACAAAGGAACACACCTGATCATGAAATAAAACTAATCCTAAGTCGTCAAGTTTCAAGAAAATCTAAATCCCACCAAAAATATTTTCATGTAAAATGTTGCCAAGACGAGACCATATGACTCGCGCTGTCAAAAAGTTATCAGATCTCATGTAGAGTCAAGCTTCTAACTCTAAACGCCTTAACTCTACAAGCCTTAACTTACACAAACTCTACACCTCAGTCAAAATATGTGGCTCTTAGGCTATTATATTCGAATATAGCTGACTGTTGTGTTTAGTATTACTAAAATGAATATTTAAATTTTTTAATTTGTAATAAGAAGTCTGTTTATTTTTGTATAATTTTCAGAACTCTAGCATGAAATTAAAATTGTACGGGAAACCCATATACAAACTTCCATCCCTTAATATAAAGGGTGGGTGGTGATTTACTACAAATCCTGAACTATGTATTTTATTATTATTATTTAAGAAGTTTTAAGATTTTTTTGTTGCTTGTGTACTAATACTAGCTTACATACCGAATTCCAACATTCTAGGACTTCAGGAAGTACCCTAAGAATTTTGATGATCATCAGTGAGTGAGTCTGTGAGGAAATCGGGGGTTTGTAGATATCAACTAAATCTAAAGTATAAGAGTTATGCAATTGCAACTTTATATGCTTAATAGGTCCATTATTAACATCATATCCTGTGGATTTTGTTTATCTGGTATAATCCGAACCCAAGTTATGAGGGTTCAAAAAAACGACGAAACTCTTCGAAAAAAGGTGGGTATTGCATCGTTTTGGTTTGGTCGCCTCGTCTTGGCGGGGACACTACCGTACCTCTAGAAACGTCCAAAGGTTCAGCTTGAGTACAACACTCATATTTGTAACGTGAGAGTGAACTTATAAAATCATACTGATAACAAACTGTATTTATTATACGTAAATACAAATGTATTGTATTGTACAATTGTATTAATAATCAGAGACGGTTGGAAACGAATCCTAAAGGCTGTGTATGTATGCAATAGCAATAGCTAGTGTACATTCAAGGATCATATGATATATTTACAATATGAATAACGACCAACGGTTTTGTTAAAGGGCGATTTTTGCACTAAAAGCGACATGGTAAACAAAATTAATTACTATACACAATTTGCTCCTTGAAACCTATTGGTTCAAGGAGGAAATTGTGTATACCACCGGCCAAGCGTGACGGTTATGACAAATCCTTCCTGTAGCGTGAGGGGCCAATTTGCGGCTATGGAATATCAGCAGATACAGTCATGGACACAGAATAGAGTATTTCAAACGCGAGTTCCCGGATTCGATAAAGTTGTATAGTGTGATCTCACTTAGCTTCAAACAAAATTTACGTATACGCTTGATCTAAATTTAATTGTAATAAATCGAAGGGGGTTTGTGTAAAAGATCTTGGAGGAACATATTTGTTCCACTATTCATAAGGCTTATATGAAAATAGCGTCTTTTTATGAATCCTTATGACTCCCGCGGATTTCTGTCCCAATTAAAAAGGCATCAATGAAGCTTAACTGCAAATATAAACAGAGAAGCTGACCCTTAGCTCTATGTTGCATGTTCGTGTGTCAAATTCTCAAACCCGCGTCTTGGCGCCCTTTTCTCTGTATGTGATCGGTGCCTGTCACCAGCAAATATTCGATTTCACCAAATAAAAAAGGCGAAAGCCGAAGAAGAGTCGCGGGTTAGCACGAGCCACGAACTGATGCGAGCTAACAACGATTTTGCTGAATTTCATTCCAACAAATCAAAATTATTAAAAACGAATGCTGCTTGAGTGGACATGGGCGGATGTTGGAGAGAGAATTACCCTTATTCGCCGTGCTTGGCAATCTTTTGGCAATTGCAGAACAAACACCTCACACTTGTTCCCTGTCCCTAGTCTTGGTGTTTTACTAGCGTAAACAAGATACTTGTGTTATTTGGTTGGCTGTAACCAATTTAAAGGGAAGAACCTTCCCCCCCCCCACATCCTTAGATAAATTTTCATTTTTTCAAAAGCAATTAGGTTAACACAAATACGAAGCTTGCAACATTCTATTATAGGGGGACTGCTTGAATGAATGTTTTCGAACCTGTCACTTTGTTGTTCATAAATATATCACTGCAGTCGGATTCTTTATTTGCATAATAATAATTTACTTGTTCTGATTTGGGCTTTGAATAAACAGGCTAGCTAGATAAAGCGTAAGCATTTAGGTGCACTTCGGTATTGCACCATGTTATTATCATTACAGTCACTTCACAAGTCCACTACTGAACATAGGCCTCCCCCAGAGAATGCACCAAAGCACGGTCCTGAGCCCCCTCTATGCACCGACTTCCGACATGTCTTACCAAGTCGTCACTTTATCTAGTGAGGGCCGCCCCACACTTCGCCTACCAGTATGAGGCTACCACTCGAGAACCTTGTTTCCCCATTACTCGTCGATTCTTCGAGGTATATGGCCGGCCCATTGCCACTTAAGCTTACTAATCCGTTGGGCTGAGCATAGCCCCCTCCATAGCTCGATGAACTGTCATAACTTTTACCGTGGAGGTTGTATTGCCATGGTTGCCACGCTTAGCGAATGCGACGGCAACCGCAGTTTTTTATTGTTATTTTGCTGTTATCAGAATGATGCTGCTGCCCATCTCCCGCCTCAGTACCCTCCTGTCGTCTCTTACGACACCCACAAGAAAATATGGGGTAGTGGGTATTCTTATCTGCTACTACACAGGGAGTGCATCATGTAATATTAATAAAAAAAATGTCAACTGAACACTTTGGTACCGTTGCCGTATTCCAAATTTCTATAAATAAGACAATTTATTTACGGATAAAGAAATACAGGTTAGGTGACACGTATTTAAACGCATGCAAAATTTTGGTAGCTATTTACTTTGGTTAATGTGTAATACAACAGAAGCGACTATTTCATGAACTGGACCTCGTTTAGAATGGTTATGAATTCTGTTATATATTCAGATACACCTGCAATATTAGTGTTTTTCGCCAAAGTTTTGTTTTCGGGTAAAAGTTATAGCTATGTTTATGCCTGTTTTTAGTTTTAGGATTTAACTCGTCAGCCGCTAGGAAAGTAATAATTCATCATCATCATCATTACAGCCCTTCACAAGTCCACTGCTGAACATAGGCCTCCCCCAAGGTACGCAAAGCACGGTCCTGAGCCACCTGCATCCATCGACTTCCTGCATGTCTTACCAGGTCGTCACTCCATCTAGTGGGGG
>DWHP01007036.1:0-11139 GCA_018247895.1 Parnassius honrathi
TCCATCTTAGTCCTCACGGGTGACAACGCATCTGCATTTTAATTCGTAATTGAAGATAGATGTAAATGACTATGGGCTACAGCTACCACTTACCATCAGGTGGACCGTGTGCTCGTTTGTCGCCCTATCCTATAGAAAATCATTAATTTGGCGGCGCTGTCGTCGCGCCACAAGCAAAACACGTAGAAGCTTAAATTGTGTTATCAAAGTTCCAAACCAAAAACAGTATATATAGAATAGCTCCCAACTATCACACAGAGCTGTGGCCGCTCCCCGGGCAAAACACGTTGCCCAGCGGGAGATCTCCCCTTTTCTTTCCACGGCCACATTAATATTAAAAATAAAAAAGATTGTAAACTAGCTACGTATTTATTAGGAAAAGGTATCGGATATCGGTAGGGTCCCACATCTATAGAGATGGAAACTCGCCGAAAAAATTGGTATGTTCGACTAAACTTAAGGCATGTAGCGTATTACTATTCAACGGTTTTGATATCGAAAAATTTAAGCAATTTAAACATTCGCCTAAACTGATTATTTGCCATTACAATTATATATATTTAATTCATTATTTCATCTCTAAACCCAAAGCGTAACCGCTACTTTGTGTATACAAGTTTCAAAACCAGACGTAATAAGAAAACCGGCATTTAAAATATAAAATAAAAACTTAAAATGCTCACAATATCAATAAAATAAAAAGCCAAGCTGTAACTATATTATGAAAAGGAAATGAACGAGGCATTCCAGCTTAGTCCTCAGGGGTGACACATATTCGCATTGTGATTCTTAATTGATAACGGATGTAGATGTCTATTGGCCACAGCATTCACCTGCCATAAGGTGGACTGTGTGCTCGTTTATGCCTTTATTCTATAAAAAGCTCCTACGCGATTGAAATCTTAAAAATTTTTTTTTGGTAAATAATCCTCATAAGTAGCAAAAAATGAAACGCTACATTTTGAGGCAAATGTAGGGAGTGTAGAGCACGCCGTACTTATGTGTACGGGGCACGCAATGTTACCCTATCAATAAGGTAAATAACTTCATAAGACGCTGTAAATGATCGAACGTCCTCCACAATCCGTCATATCCCTCGAGCGGGAATCGATCGCAGGTGGAGTTTGTTTACCCGTACGCATAAACGGGGCTGTTGGCGTTGTCACTGTACCTGAAACAAACAATAATTTTGTTACAGATTGGTTTTACTTAGAAAATGTATCGTGTCTCGAAGGAAAAGTTTGGCAAACGCCCGTTTTCTTCCAATTAGTAAAAGTAATTAGTTACTAATAATAATGTCACACCAAATTTTAAGGTCACGACGGTCAATCTCAAGGGAAACTAGCCAGACTAAGACATTTGCGCAGGACAGGATCATGGCGCCCGAGTGTATACGCACAGGTGAGCTCGCTATTAACTCATAGTAATAGTACGATGAGGTAGCAAACTGGCACGACCGGAGAGAGATCACGTGCAAGACAAACAAATTTACGTGTTTTCTTAGGCACGAGGGCGAAACACCGGCGACTTTGACTCTGGGCAGCAACTGAGAATTTCTTGACAGAAAAACCCATATTTTGCCCGACCTGAGATCTAAACCAGAGACTTAATTATCAGGAGCTCCGCGATTAGGGTCACTAGACCAACAAGGCATTTATTCCATCTAAAACTTTTATTTTAGTTATAATACCTTAATAAATAAAATTTTACATTTATTACATTCT
The DNA here is from genome assembly GCA_018247895.1 of Parnassius honrathi. NCBI lineage: Eukaryota > Metazoa > Arthropoda > Insecta > Lepidoptera > Papilionidae > Parnassius > Parnassius honrathi. Next base: position 1,725 of record DWHP01007036.1, read on the forward strand.
TATTACAACGAGAACAAGGAAAGGTTATTAAAAACACTAAAGATGGACTACAGTCCGATCCCCGTTAGCAACAATGAGGTGGTTTATTGTAATTTTAAGTGCTGATTTATCACGTGCTCGGCGGTGAAGGAAAACATCGTGAGGAAATCTATACGTCTGTGGAGTTTTAAATGAAAAATATTTCAAAGACATGTAAAGTTTATTGATTGATTGAAAATGAAAGAAAACTGTTTACAAATATTACGAAAATCATTAATTTTACAAATATTTCTCCCAATAATAAAAATATCTAATGGCAAACTTATACAATAATGGTGTAACCTGACTGACTGAACATGTGTTTAGTGGACGATTCATAAGGTAAAACTAAATATTTTTTATCTAGTGTGTCTTCCCTCCAAACCAAGATTGATTAAGATCCATAGAACTATCCCACATTAAATTTAATAAAATTCCGAGCAGTAATATTAGTTGTTTATTTTAAATAATTAAAGTAATAAATAACTTTCGAAAAACTTAAACTCAGTAAACAGCTAAGCGCTGAGATTAAGTTAGGCGCAAACACTTGTTCTATTATTATAACACGCTAGCCTACAGGCATCTAGATTACAAGTGTATCAATTACATTATACAGAGCTATCAAACCAAATTCCATTTATCAAGTCTACACAAAACAATCCCAAAGTAATTCCGATTCCGTTCCTATAACAACTTAGAGGCTTGCCGCGAAATTTCGGAGAATTCTGGATAGATTCAATTAATTGAGTATATGAATGGGTCTCGTGGTAGCCGAAATTAGAAGACTTTTGCGTTTTAAGAAGATTTCCCTAGGCATTTATCAGTCGTTATAAAAGAGATTTGTCTTTTGAAATTCACGAAACTCATTCATTGTAATGGATTAATTTTAACCATTATTAATAACCGTTGATTAATATTTAGGATTGTTGGCGGGATAAGATATTATCTGTCTTGCTTAATCCTAACTGTAAAGTACAATACGTAAATGACAAGGGCGGTAAGCACTTCTTGGATTTCGTTTTTTTTCCTATCTCCATTGACAGATCGGTAAGTATTGAGATGCAACTAAGGAAACATAACAGGGAAAATGTATCAATCACGCCTACGCATGTTTCTGCTTCACAGTCCCTAAGAGATCACACATCACCCCATTTTCAAATCGACACGACCTGATGAGTATGGCTGCTCGACGTACCCTCCACCTTGCGTCATTGCTTTTTGGAGTAATAAATACCAGGGAACCATCATACTTGTTCTAAAATCTTATTTTCTCGCAGCGTGCGGTTAGGACGGCATCAAGACTCACATATTCGACGTGGCACGCGACAGCCTTGGACGACGCACTCGCTCTTCCAAAAATCTACTACTTTATCGGTGTCTTGATGGAGTTCTACTTGAGCTGGTAGGGGAGAAAAATGTAACGGGGAAATAAAAAACGGCTCAAGTCCAAGTAAAAGGAAAGAAACACTTACCGGGGTAGAGTTCCTTTTGGTGTCTCGTGGACGACGCTCCTGGTCTTGTGGTGTGTTGGAAGAGGGAGTTCGATGGCTGCGGGCGCCCCTTCATTGGGTCGGCCGTCTTACCACCTCAATCTCGGTGAGGCGCGTTCCTCATTGGCTGAAAAATCGCGTCACGTTCTAAACCCCTCTCCCTCCCTTCAGTGCGTGTGGAAGGAATCCGTGGATATAGGACGAAAAGATACTGGCGAACAATAACCAACCGAGTAAAATGAGTGCCCGATTCTTTCACCTTCAAAACAGGGGGGACCCCTTCTTGGAGGGTCCCCTTCAAACTAATTAACGTTAAGACTAAACCTAATTTAAGCTACTAATCTAATCTAGAAAGGTAATTCGAAACTATTGCTTGGGCAAAAGGCGTAGACGGACAACAGGATGCATGTATGAACCCGGTCTCGGTCGGTACTCCGTCGGATCCGGGAAAAACCTCTTCGACGATCCCTAATGGCCAATGGAGAGGCGGCGTATTCTCCTTGATGAGTACAACCACCGGTTCGACCGTTAAAGGTTTAGTTGTTGTGTTCCATTTCTGCCGAGATTGCAACGTGTGCAAATATTCCGTCTTCAATCGTTTCCAAAATAACTGCACCAGCCGGTCTAATAAGTTATGGTGTGAAAGAACGTTAAGTTTGTCCTCGTCTATGTCTATGGTGGGCAGATTGTTCAAAGGAGTTAGATTCAAAAAATGCGCTGAAGTTAGAGCCAGTGGCTCCGAGGGGTCACTTGACAACGTACGACAAAGGGGGCGGCTATTCATGACGCACTCAATTTGCGCGAGCACAGTGCTTAATTCTTCAAAATTCGATGCCCAACTACTCGGTACTTTAGACTCTTAATATTAATCTCCCAATTCCCCCCAAAATGATACGCGGCGGGACGTTCAGAGATCACTCGATGCGGTTCTCGGCTAAATTCAGAGGTTAGAAATTAATGTAACTCCGATAAAATACGTTTTGTACCGACGAAGTTCGTGCCGTAATCCGAGTACATTTTACTTACAGGGCCACGGCGGGAAAGGAACCTTTTAAATGCACTCATGAAGGTAGCCGTGCTTAGATCATTGGCAAGTTCTATATGCACAGCGCGAGTAGTCAGACATACAAAAATACGATCATAAGCCTTCGTGGATCTTATACCACGCCCGCGAGTTAGCGTGACCATAAACGGACCAGCAGTCTGACCCGGTGTGCATATAGGGCTTTGCAGATTGTGTTACACGACAAGACCTAAGGTCCGCCATTTCCGGAAATGACGGCTTAGAACGTACTTGAAACCAAGCTATACATCTGTGCACCAGATTGCGAATTAAATAACGTGCGGAAAGAATCCAGTAATTCTGACTCAAAATGGACATCAACAATTAGAGGCCAAGGGACCCCGCGTATTCAAGCACCACATTATGGCCTAACCGTACATTTTTAAGTAAAACTGATCAAGACGGCATATTAAATTTACTTAATGACACATAAACGTGAAACGTTGCCAATGACTATCGGTAACCGATTATTTCGTTGGCGAAAATAAAACACAGAATCTCAAACAGTTAACGCACAAGTTTTAACGCTCTACATGCCGCGTTGCTCGGTCTTATACTACTGATTAAAATCTGTTTACGGCTTTGCCTTGGCAAATGGTCTGACACACTTGGTCAGTTTATCCACGCAGATTACAAATGTGGAGGATCATACACCTTCCCTGTTGGACCTTCTGCTGACCTCTCATCCAGACGGCTACCAGGTCTCCGTCAATACCCCTTTCGGCTCTTCGGATCATTTACTGATCCGGAGTACAATGTCCATCAGTTGCACATTGCAGGTACGATCTGTAGGCAGCAGCCCTGTGTGGCACTGTAGGTTGGTGGATTGGGATGATATGTGGATTTTTTTGCATCCTACCCATGAGGTGCGGATTATTTTCTTGCTAGGTGACCCCAAACAATTCGTTGCTGAGTCTGTCGCAGATGTGATGCTTCAGGGAATGGAACTTTTGATCCCATCATCCGCAGTGCCTACCGGTGGCAGATCCCAGTTTGGTTTGGACGCTCCTGCAAATTTGCGTCGCGGCAAAACCAGGAGTCTTACAAATAATTGGCTGACACATCGGCGTACCACCACTAGCGCACTCAAATAGAACTACAACTACGGCTCTAGGTCCTTCAAAAGAGATCTCTAGGGCAAAGTTGGAGCACAATGGGAGAATTGGCAAGAAATAAGCTTGCCTTAGCCTTCCTTTGAGACCTCGTGCGTTCTTATCCCTCGGCAAGGCAGCCCAACGTGAGGCGACGGTGAACCGGTTCCACTGCGGAGGATAGGACCAGGAGTCCGCTTCCCGCATGCTCGCGGTACGCCCAGCGTAGGAACGGGAGTTGCCGATTCTGGTTAACCGCATAGGACGGAACCTCTCCTTGCCAGCAGTCGTGTCAGCGATACTGAGCATGCACTCGGCGTGGAGGGCCGTAGCCACCTTCTGTGTATCAGCTATAATTTAGAAGGAAGCTTCTGAACGGGATCGGGAGAGGGCAGATCCCGCTCGGAGACGACGTCGCCGAGGCGTTAATTACGGTCCTCCTCTTGAAAACGGTGTTTCCCCGGCAGAAACAGGGTTGCAGATGCTTGGGGCGAGGGCCTCATGTGTAACACCCGAGGAGGACGACGACTCGAAAGTGGTCTCAAGATATCGTGGTAGCACTGCCAGGGTGCTGGGTCAGCAAATATTGCCCCCGGGACGTGCTATTAGTTTTTTTTTTTATATATAGAAGAGGGGTCAAACGAACATGCGACATTACCTGATGGTAAGTGACTACCGCCTCCCATGAACAATCGCAACACCAGGGAATTTCAGATGCATTGCCGGCTTTTTGGAAAGCAGTAAGCTCTTTTCTTGAAGGTCCCTAAGTCGTATCGGTCCGGAAAGGTCGGCGTGTGTGTCGTGAGTGGATCGCCAAGCATCCAGATGGTGAGGATGGTATCGGGAATTTTGACATGATGTGCGTTCGTGAAATTTGGCGGCTGGAACTATTCCGAACAATTCCTCAGAACACTCCCCATGGTAGATACGATAGAAAACGCAAAAGGATGCAACATCCATACGCAGCGCCAGTGAATCGAGACGATCGGAAAAAACTCGGTCGTTGCCAATTCGAATGCGCTAGATGCGGTCAAGTGGAAGGAGCTGGCAGTGGGTGCCCCGACCCAGAAATGAGAACAGTATTCCATGTGAGACCAAACTTGCGCTTTGTAAAGTTGCAAGCGAAGTGCCGGCATGAAATACTGTCTCGCTCTGCTGAGCACGCCAAGCTTTTTAGAGGCCAATTTGGCCTTCCCCTTCAGGTGACCACGAAACTGCACACTATTCGATATATCGACTCCGAGGATTCTGATGCTAGCTGAGGCAGCAAGAGAAGTGCCTTCAAACTGATGAGATACGACAAAGGGTTGCTTTTTAGCGGTTAACGCGCAAACTTGTATCTTCTGGGGATTGAACTTGACTAGATTTAATCGCCCCCAATTCGAGACTTTGTTAAGCAAAGAATCGACGTCAGACACGTGTTTGTCCCGGTACTCAGCGACGATTTCCCGAGAAATATTGACACGGCCGGTGTATAATGCATCATCAGGAGGAGGCCCTTGGACTCTACTGCCTCCGCCCATCTATAAGTAACGTAGACCAGAAGATCACCGGCTGATCGACCACGATGGAAACCGTATTTGCGGTCGCCGATCAGCTCTAGATACTCAAGGTACCTCATGAGCTGGCAGTTTACAATAGACTCCACTATTTTGGAGAACAAGGAGGTGATGACGATAGGTCTGTAGTTGGACGGATCTGAGCGGTCGCCTTTTTAGGGATCGGGTGGACCAAAGCTGTTTTCCGAGAATTCATTACTATGCCTTGGGAGTAGGTGAACCGGAAAAGACGCGTTAAAACCGGTGCCAACTCCGGAGCCCATGTCTTCAGCACAATGGGATGAAATCCATCAGGCCCACTCGACTTACTGACATCCAGGAAGAAGATTGCTTTGTGAACCGAGCACAATGTGAGCCGCACATCCAGCATGGAGCACTTAGACCGCTGGATGGTCAGCGGTGTGTTCCCCCCATCATCGAGAGTTGAGTTGGACGCAAAGATAGAGCTTTACAGATCGGCTTTCTCCTTTGCGGCAAGGGCCAGTAAGTCGTCATCTCTGTGCTGAGATGGAGGAGATGACTGACAGAAGTTCCCTTGGACAGCCTTGGCGAGAGACCAGAATGCACGGGTTCCCGAAGGGAGGCAAACTAGCTTCTCGCCAATTCTGCCGATGTGCGCAGACTTTGCCTTGGCAATGACTCTTTCGAAAGACCTGGAGGCGGAATTATACTTCTTTTTAAGAGCGCTGGTGTTTACATCCCGAGATGTTGATGCTTCAGCCCAGGCCCGGTAGCACTCCTGCTTATAGTGTGACGCTATTTTACAGGAGCGACCAAACCATGCCTGGAATCTGGCTCCGATAGGCACCACAGAGGACGGAACAAAAAATTTCATACCTTGAAGTACCACATCAGCGACAGAATCAGCAACAACGCTGGGATCGTCCGGCGAGAAGCAAACCTGCCCCCAAGGGTAGGATGCAAAAAAATACCGTATCTCATCCCAAACGGCCGACTTATATAGCCAAAAACGGCGCTAGCTTCCAGAATGCAACCGCGACGTTTTTTTTTGTCTGCGTTAATGTAGTGCCAGTCACATTAACGCGATGTCAATGTGTATCCGTCCGGATGAGAGGTCAGCAGAAGGTCCAACAGGGAAGGTGTACGGTCTTCCACATCTGGAATCTGAGCAGGCGCAGTAACTAGTTGTGTCAGACCATAAGCCAAAGCAAAGTAAACAGATCTCCCCGCATGATCGGTTAAACGTGAAGCGAGCCATTCGGCGTGGTGGGCGTTAAAATCGCCAGGGATCACGATCTCTGCGGATAGGATTTGCTGTAGCACGGAATATGTAGCCATTTGGACGAGGTCGAGGAGTCGGTTTGTTTCAGTATTACCGCTATGGGACCTATAGAGGCACCTGAAGACGTGGGGATGGTCGTTGCTGGCTACGCGCAGCCACAGGATGACCAGGTCTCTACCTTTAAGACTGCCGAGGCGTCGGAAACAGATGTTGTCTTCGACGTTCTAATTTGTAATGTTCTAATTTGTACCCCGGGTAGTAGAGATATGAAGTATTAGCTGGAGAGGACACCTGAATCTCGGTTAAAAAGAGCTCGGAAGAAAAGATGGTATTGGGCCTCCGGCCCCCTGCTCTCACCAGAGCTGCACGATGTTCGTGAATAATTTGCATAAATCGTATCGGTAAAAAATTAGATAATTGCGGTATCATTAGAAATATTTGTAATCTCAAGTAAAAAAATCGTCAGTTTATAACCGTATTTATAAAAAATAAAAAACTTTTTACGCTGTGAGAAAGTAGAAAAATACGTTGTTCTTGTAAGATATTGATCTGAGAACATTGAAACCACTGCAAATCGTTTGTAAATTAACTACCGATTCTGTAAATACTGCTTTTATGGTGGTATTCGCTATAGAAACTGAGTAATAAATTAATCATTTTTTCGTCATCTACTCTACACCGATTCGGGCGGTTCATGTACCATATTGTATAAATCGTATCGGAAAAAAATAGATAGTTGAGGAATCGTTAGAAATATTTGTAATCTCAAGTAAAAAAATTGTCAGCTCATAACTTTATTTATTGGTTGCGCGGAAAAAAGAATCGGGTATTCTCATATTTTTGTTCGGTTGTATATCATTCGCCAGTGTCCGTTTTCCCTGTATCCACACATTCCTTCCACACGCACTGAAGGGGGAGGGGGGGTCTAAAATGTGGTGCTACCTTTTCAGCCAATGAGAAACCCGCCCCGCTGAGATGGAAGTGGTGGAAGTGGCCTGCCTATACAAGGTCACGCACCGCCGACCGTCGCTCGCTCACTGCTTCTCTTCTTCTCGCGTCGTAGTTCACTCCGCCTGTTTTGATCGCACTTCTGTGACGGTCACGCCACAAAAGAACCGCTAGAATTAACCACCTCGCATAATGCGAGCTATCGTTGCGCACAGATCTCTTCCAACACACCACCAGGAACGTCAATCGCGGCACCGGAAGGACCCACCCCGGTAAGTACATTTTTTTCTTTTCTCCTTTATTTTTTGTTAATTTACTTGAGCCTTTTTTTGTTTTGTTTTCCCGACACATTTTCTCTCCTACCGGCTCAAGTGAACTTCCACCCTGACACCGGTGAAGTGAAAGATTAGGAAGAGCGATTGCATCGTCCAAAGCTGTCACGTGCCATGTCGGCCATCTTGTTTTGGCGTATCAGGGAACCGCACATACAGTCCACCTAGTAACATCTCGCGTAATAGGATCAAGGCCCGACTTGGGAATCGGACTCAAGAACCCCTAGGCCCGTCGCCCAACCTTTTCTGGTTCTTACTAGCTGGATTAAAATCGGGGCAATTAGCCCCACCATTTTCTGGTCCATTCGAGCGGATTTGGTACTGACGCCCTGTGGCCTTGTCGAGTCGAACTGCTGAACCAATTCTTTGGAAAATGCACTCTAGTTTGTTAACATTGGATAGATTTAACTTCGCTTAGCATTACCATTACGTTGAATTTTTAAAATTGAAAATAATTGAAATTTATTTACAGCTTTATTCGCATAGGTAAATAGACGCTTATTTATTTAGTTTGACCCGATGTAATTTTCTGCTTACCTAATCCCGCTATTCGTAATATTTATACAAGTGACGTATTCTAAATTCTTCCCGGTCGCATAATACAAGTAGAAATTGCTTGGTTACTACGGAAGAACTTTACGCTTACCCACGTCGCGTGTAATAAGTTATCTCATCTTTAGCAAGCTACCTTCACGCAAGAAAAAATAATCGTGACAGTGTTAATTTAAAGTCGTTTAGTGGAAGAGTGATACGGCACTAATAAATATTTAACATTAACGTATTCTAAAACTTTCGTCTTCCAACGTCATACGATATTGCTCGTGATAATTTAATAACTAATTAGCGTGATACAAGATGTCGGTAAGTGGAAATGAAATTAAACTTAAAACTCTTTACGCCAAGAGGGACCAGCGGCGAAGCTAGGGCTCCAAGCTAGGGCAAGCCCAATATATGGTTTTGTTATTTTTAGCAGTTTTATAAAAATACACTAATCTTGATCTGTCTCCACTCTTCTGTTTCATATTCGTAGTCCGTAGTCGAGGACGTGTTTAACAAAGCACTCAGAAGGCATACTACTACTAGATAGATTGTGTGACATATCAGCAATTGCATACCTTCGGTGGCTTTGCAAAAAGGCGTTTGGGTTTGCTTGAGCGAAAGAAAAAGATATTTACAAGCAATACTATACATGAACAAAGTACATACAAAGTATGTACAAAATTAAAAAAAATATTTATATTCTAAATTGAATGGTCTCTCTTTCTTAAGGAAATATTTGATTACGTCCGCGTAAAATATTGGTGAACGTTTTAATTGTACCTGTAACTATTTTTCAGTTGTGATAATTGATAAGTCCGAAAGATACTTTTGACCTTGTGTATTTTCTCAACAAAGTTTAAGGATTTTACCTTTTCCTCGCCGATTAACACTTTAACACACTTCAGTTCATCATAAGGAACACTATTATCTTCCATTTTCACTAAAAATCTTTGAAAAAGCATTAATTTTCAACAGACACAACAAAAACAAACATAAACTTTGAAATGTGAAGTGAACTTGCTAACGTATCGTCGGCTCATCGGCGTCGGCCGCGCGCCTCCTCTCTCGACTAGCTTCATACCTAACGTGACCATACGTCCCACATTAGGCGGGACGTTCCCGATTTAAAGG